>CAUYLG010035150.1:0-41341 GCA_963573385.1 Cacajao melanocephalus
AGTAGAACAAGAATCCTGTTCTCTCTCCCTCTTTTTCTTCCTCTTTCTTTCTCTCATACATTCTTTTTCTTTCTTTCTTTCACTCTCACTTTCTTTCCTCTCTTTTTCTTTCTTTCAAAAAATAAAAATAAATAAATAAAAATATAGAAATTAGCTGGGCATGCACCTGTAATCCCAGCTACTGGGGAGGATGAGGCAAGAGAATCGCTTGAACCCAGAAGGCAGAAGTTGCGGTGCACCAAGATCACCACTGCACTCCAGACTGGGTGACAAAGTGAGATTCAGCGTCAAAAAAAAAAAAAAAGACTGTATAGAAATAATTTAAAAATTGCATTGACATTTTTCACAATAGCAAATTTTAAGCATTTGATCTTTCACATAGTATATAATTGAATTTAGTTTTATTTTTTGCCCTGACAGAATGAATCTTTTAATTTGGAATGTTCCCACTTACTATTATAAATGATATACGTCTTTGTTCTTTTCTTTGAAGCCATGCCTCCTTGCCATCTCCTTTACTTTTGTTATACTGGCTATGTGTAATTTGATTTTGAATTCACTGCTATGTTAGAAACTGGATCCCACACTTAGATTTTCCTGCTATTGCTATTAAGGTTTCAAAATCATTTTTAAAGCCATTAGTATTTTTTCTAATTGTGAGTGAAGCTTGATTTCTAGGATAACCCATTTCTGACAGAAGACTCTGCCTCCTTACTTCTCAGTTACTATCATAATGAGAGTTAGATTGAGGAAGATGGGAGTGGAATAGAGATCATCCATAGAGGAGGTCTGCTGAAAGGCCAGCCTTATGATAACCACTTGAAGAAAAGAAATAGCAGCCTGGGGACACTGCTGATACGATCCACGGTAGATTCAAGGACCTACATGGAAACTGGGTGGAAGTTAATCAACTTGTGATATTAGTGTGTTGACAATCATGTAAGCATCATCCAGGGATTACACTTAGATAGAATATAATAGGGATGACTCTCACACACTCAAAAAGGAAATCAGTTTAATGATAGCCTGTGTTTCTTTCATTCAAACTGTATTTTTCTCAGTTTATTCTAATTTGAAATCATTATCAATTTCTGGTAGGTTTTGATATTAGACAATAATGTGGTGTTCAAAAGAACAGACTCTGTAGCTACATTCAGTAGGTTCAAATCCCATCTCTGTTGCTCATTAGCTGTGCAATCTTGAGTGTTTTACTTAGCTTCCCTATTTCCATGTCTTTAGCTATAAAATGGGGAAAAATTGTGGGTAGCCATAAAATATTTGAAAAGATAAACTGAGTCAATATATATGGCAATACTTGGTTGGCACAGCTAGAATTCAACAAATGTTCATTGTTATTAAGATGTGTTTTGATAGTGTTGAGATGTTTTCTTTTTCTTCCATATCTTCATGGACTTCATGGATATTTAAAAGAACAGAGAAATTGCCATTTGTCTGCTATCCAGAAGCCATACTGAAACAGAATTTCTTGACCATCCATTTTAAATGATATTTTTTATAATATTCAGAATAACCTGAGCTTTTAACTGCACCAACCTTGCACTGACAAAAATTATGTATATAGAAATCCCACCATCTGTGCCTATGTCACAACATCATCCTTTTTGGAATAAATCCACCACTTTTAATTAGCTCCACAGTAAATTCATGATTTTAGTCACTTCTGGATCCTCAAAGCTGGTTTACAGTTAAAAAAATTATTCCTAGTTTCCTAGTTGACTCCATGTGGCATTTCCTTTTGTGGCTATTACAAAATAATTTCATTCTCCTTGACCTTGACACATTATTTCTTCAACTTCCAGAACAGCTAATCTCCAAAAGTTTTTTAAATAAACTCATTTTTTATGTTAGTGATTAAATTTATATGTATTCTAAGTATTCTCATATTTTTAGTAACATCATAATTTATTAAAATATTGTTATCTTTACTAAGTTTCTCCCATTTATCAACAAACACAATTGTCTTTCCTATCCTAAAACACCTTCTGTTACCTTCTCATTTTTGAAGTTTGTAAGCTTCTCTCATTCTAACAGCCTTTTCTAAGCCATTAGACAAATTTAAACAAGTGATTTCTAAAGAAAAAATATTTTCATTTCTATTTAGTATCTATTAACAGCTATGCTCTCTCTCACACTTTCTCCAAGAAAACCCCACCAAAACTAAACAAAAATTCCCATGATAAAATAAATTTTGGGGCAGGGCAAGGTGGCTTACGCCTGTAATCCCAGCACTTTGGGAGGTCAAAGCAGGTAGATCACGAGGTTAATAGATCAAGACCAACCTGGCTAACATGGTGAAACTCCAGCTCTACTAAAAATATAAAAAATTAGCTGGGCGTGATGTCACATACCTGTAGACCCAGCTACTTGGGAGGCTGAGGCAGGAGAATTGCTTGAACTCAGGAGGCGGAGGTTGCAGTGAGCCGAGATCACACCACTGCACTCCAGCCTGGGTAACAGAGCAAGACTTCGTCTAAAATAAAATAAAATAAATTGGGGGGGCCAGGCATGGTGGTTCACTCCTGTAATCCCAGCACTTTGGGAGGCCGAGGCAGGCCAATCACTTGAGGTCAGGAGTTTGAGATCAGCCTGGTCAACATGGTGAAACTCCATCTCTACTAAAAATACAAAAAATTAGCCGGGCCTCGTGGCAGGCGCCTGTAATCCCAGCTACCCGGGAGGCTAAGGCAGTAGAATCCCCTGGACCTGGGAGGTAGAGGTTGCAGTGAGCAGAAATCATGCCACTGCACTACAGCCTGGGCAACACAGTGAGACTGTCTCAAAAAGTTGTTTTTTGGGAAGAAATGAATAAAATCATGTAAATTTTATTTACAGAAAAAGCAGCATTTTAACAGGTTAATATAAGTTGTTAATCTTCAAGAATTGTGTGTGTGTGTGTGTGTGTGTGTGAGTGTGTGTGTGTGGGTGGGGGTTTAAAGGTTAAACCTTTAACACCCAGTAAGAGTAAGCTAGGCTTCCAGACCTACTGGAATGCTTAAATCTTCTCAGGACACCAAACATGACACCATTCTAGAAGCAGTATGCCAGTGAGCACATACTAATCATTTCCAGAATGCATGGAGAACAGATACATCAGTACAAAACATGCATGTGTTAAACTATGGGTTGGAACTTCTAAAGTAATATATCAAGTCTGATTACACCTACACTCATTTTTCTCCTCAATGATCCTGTTGAGCTATTACCGTTAATGTTACACATCATCTTCCCAGGCTTAAAATCCGAGAAAAACACTCAAAATAATATTTAATTCTTTTTCAGTGCTCTAATTTACCAAGTAAAACATAAAGATAACCAAAGAAAGGTGTTATCAATGAAAATGGAATTATGGAAATAGATATAGTTTACAGAAGAATGTACAGAAGTTGGAAACTGATTGGATGTTGTGGGGAAAAAAACAGGATATTAACAAAAATGACATGATAGAAAAAAGTATGAAACTAGCTGCTTATTACAGATATATGCAGGGTTTTTTTTCCACATAATTCAGACAGTAAAAGTGTTGTTAAACATAATAAGAAGAAACTCGGAATTCACTAGTTTAAAAGTAAGTGCTCTCTCTCCCTCTTTCTCTTCCTCTTTCTTTCTCTCTTACATTCTTTTTTTTCTTTCTTTCACTCTTTCTTTCCTCTTTTTCTTTCTTTCAAGAATAAAAAAATAAAAAACATAACAACAAAAAAAAAGTAAATGCTGTATATGCCACTGATTCACTGGTCTTAGTTTAATTTTGCATATGGAAACATAACTTTTTAAATTCCAGTTACAAAGATTGTCATAATTTAAAAAACACCACTGTATTTTATTGTGTAAACATACCTTGCATTTTTTAAGGATTAAAAAAAATAAATTTATTCCTTAAATTTTTTCCTAGATACTGGACAATCAATTATTTAAGATTTACATGCTTTGAATATGTTGGTTCCAGAATTGCTGACTATTATAGATTGGGGAGGCAATAAATGCTAAGTTGCATACAAAAGATATAAATGAAGTCGTTATAGTTATTAACATCATGTCTGAAAATGACCATTTTAAATTTTTTTAAAAATTACATAGTTGTATGATACAAGGAAATCATGACTAATTTATATTTAATTTTATATTTAAAGGAAATTTGAGCATTTACATTCTCTTTTAAAGTAAATGCTACGTGTATCTGTCTCTGAGCAGGTCTTTGCTTCAAACTTCTGGCTGACACTAGTTGGTAAAACAGCAAAGGGACTACTTATTAATGGAATGTTCAATCTGGTTCTCCTGACTGTCAGAGGATTCTATTACCATTTTCTAAGTATCATATTCTTTTCATCAATTGCTACAATTCAGGAACAATCTTAAAAGCTGATTTTGAAATACTGAAACACAAACAAAATAGGAAACACAGCTCTAAATCTGTCCTAGTTGACAGTATTACCATCTAAGTTCATCAGAATCTCCTCCCAAAATTTTGGGGTGAGATCAGACAAGCCTAGGGAAATGACCAAATGTAGAATAGTAAAATGCTTCATCTCCTAGAATTCACCAAATTGAAAAGAAAACTTGACCTTCAGCTTTAATGTCCCTTCCCGTAAAGAGTAGTGAGCAATTTAAATAGCATACTGAATTCCAGTTAGAATTTATGTCTTATGAACTGAATGATTTTTCTTTTCAAAAGTATTGATAACAAGGGTCATGAAGGAGGAGAACGTGCTTATTTTTTAACTCACTGTCAAATCTTTTCCCCAATTTTCTAGATTATGTTCCTTGTTTTGATTGATGGGCCTATTAAGTTTCTGGGAATAAATGCCAAACACACACACCATACAGAGGTTTGCTTTAGGCACACAAATTCAAGTTCTGATTAACACAGTAGGGTCACCAAACATCTAGTGAAGGCTGTGCCAATGTTTGTGTTTTCTTGCAATTAGATGAAAATCGAAGCCATGTGGACACCAACAGGGAAAACAGCAGGTCTCAATGTGTGTTTGGCAGTGTACATTCTCCACTTCTCTTGTCCTCTTTTATTTTTTTGACAATGTAACCAAAGCTTTATTTTATTTTATTATTTGTGTTGTGATGGTGGTGGTGGTCTCAAACATTTTTCTCCCATTTTACTTATATTGTTAATCTACAATTCCCAGGTGGTTTCAGAAAAGAAAATCAAACTTCTCTCTGTAGTAAGTCTACTTCCCTTATTGTTTAAATACAGAACACAATATAGCAGGTGCCTGAAAACCTGTGGAAAGACATTAAACAAAAGGCAATTGTCAAGAATTTTTGACTCTATGCTCTACCAAAGGTTTTTCCAGGAAATGAAAGCAATACAGGCACAACAAAAGTATATAAGAAAAAAATATGTGCACATATACACACAAGCATCCATGCAAAATTTAATATTTAAAACATGCAGTTATGGCAATAGGAATTAATAAGTTTTTAATTATTTAATAGAAAATGTATTATATTTCTTTTTCAACTAAATATTAAAATGTAAAGGCTGATGATGCCAACAATTGTAAGTCACTAATATAAATTCAAGCATAAAAATCTTTATTACTTTTAAATTTTATTACTTTTAAATTTTTGCAGAGTTTCATTTAATGTTTTGTTTGTTTTATCTTTGGTTCTTATAAGAGAAGTTGAATATAAAGAAATAGTTGGCAGCGCACAGTGGCTCATGCCTCTAATCCCAGAACTTTGGGAAACCTACAGGGGTAGACCACTTGAGCTCAGGAGACCAGCCTGAGCAAGATGGTGAAACTTAATCTCTAGAAAAAACACAAATATTAGTGGGTATGATGCTAACCAGGTAATCTTCCCACCTCAGCCTCCTGAGGTAGCTGAGGTGGGAAGATTACCTGAGTTAGGGGTGTCCAGGCTGCAATGAGCCGTGATTGTGCCACTGCACTGTAGCCTAAGTAACAGAATGAAACCCCATCTGAAAAAACAAAACAAAACAAGAACAAAAAAAGAAAAACTGTAAACTGTAAATTCCAGTCACCAATCTAACAGATGATCTTACTTCTCAAATAATGTAAATTTTCACTTTACTAAATTTCTGTACCACTTTGTTCAATTTCTTTAATTTTTTTTCCCTATCTATATATTCCTTTACCTTGAAATGTAGATAACACTACTTTCTCAGATTTATGATTATGTGTATTACTTGGAGGAAAATGAATATGAATTTATTTATTGTCAATAAATTCCTTTCTGTGTGTTGTATTACCTTGGAATGTTGTTTGTAGCATCTCATTACCTATCATATTACATTTAATAAACTATAAGATAAAAATTTTAGATAATACTAAGTGTTTGTAGCATCTCATTACTTATATTTAATAAACTACATGTTGTTTGTAGCATCTCATTTATTATTATATTTAATAAAGTATAAGATAAAAATTTAGATAATATATTTTTAGATAAATTTTTAGGTAGTATTATATTTCTTTGTGTAAAGCATAAAACATAATTTATTATTTGCATTATATAGATTTAGATTTGCATTTCAAATTATTTATCTGTCCTTAATATATTTTACCCATTATTCCAAAATATGGTATTTGCACATAGCCAGTACAGAAATCTTGGGAGAATAACACTAAAGATTCTCAATCTTGTGTCTTACATTCAATTTTTATTTTAAATTTATTTTACTAAATTCCTTTTCCTGCTCCATTGCCATGTAATTTGCATGACATATCAGAAAAAAAAACTTTTAAAAATTGTGTAATGCTATCTCTTCCATTAAGAAAAAAAGAAACTCTATTTCGTGAAACATTGAACATTTCCATTTGGAAATTTGTGTGACCATGTTCTTTCAAGTTACAAGAGCAGGTAGTTTCACCCCATACATTTTTCAAAATAAGAAAGGGCCATCCAGAAATATTACCGAAGATGATTTCTTCCCGATAAGTTGTTTAGTCTTTATTTATTACTAGGCTAACATTATTGACATCTGACACTGGCCATTCCTCAGTTCAAAAGTGAAAAGCTTCTTAGAAAGCAAAGTGTCTCCTCCATTTTAATTCCCTAAAGAGTGTATTCCTTTGGGCAAAACAGTCATGTGGAGCACCTGTGGTGCAAGTGCTAAAGAAATATCAAGCAAAACCCAGCCACAGCTGTGCTGTAATCATTGAAGTGTGCCCAGTGCATAATGGCACATTAGGTAGGCATTGATCTCTGCCAGTTTATGAGGTCTCTTACAGAATTAGGCAGACTTTTTCACTGAAACCCATGGAGCAGAAATTGCTACTTCTAAGCTAATCCATTTTCAAATTACCAACCAATTGTGACTGATGACCTCTCTACAAATCCGCTTATCTACCTCTAGCCACTCAACAAGCAAGGAAGAATAAATCATTATTTCCCTGTTTTCAATTCTTTACAAAAGAAAACTCTTCTTGCCTTTCTTAGTCACCTTCAATGCCACTGCAGCTGTGAAGATAAGCACGATAAATGTTAAATGCTGCCTAATTGTCAGTGCTTATTTGTAAGGAAAATGAGAAGGTAGAATATTTACTTAGTATGATACATGGTTTTATTAAGAATTATGTTCAAAAATTTCTGATAAGCATTATAACTAATTTCACGTATTTATTAAAATAATTTATTCAGAATTGAGTGATACTGAATGCCTGACTAAAAAAAAATTACCACATTAAGCAACCATTTCTTGGTGTAAACCCTGGGTCTAGTTTAATCACCTGAGTAGATAAAACTCAAAACATGTAAGAGAAGAGCTTTTATTCTGAAAATAGAAGCAATGCTCAATAGTTTAGTTAATTTAAGACAATACTGTGTAAAAATCTGTAGGAGATAGAAAATGCACAAATTAGAGTTAGCCAAAACCTATTCCTAATCTCTCCTCAACAAACTTTACCATTACAGAAGGTAACAGTGACTTTACGGTCCACAAAACTTGATAGTTTCAAGAACGTGTAAAGAAAGAATGTAATGAAGTGATGCTGACTTGCATTTCTTTCTATTAGAATTATATTCTATTTTAAACTTCAAAGGCCTTAGGACATATTTTAAATCAATATTCTGGCATATATTTTATAGGTGATTTATATTGTGAAAAACATATTGCCCTGTTCTCTGAAAGTTTTTCATGTTGACCATGTGGATGAGGCCTAAATGGTAAATATATTAATGTATGTATAAGAAATTCATTTGTATGTTTATTGCATTAAATTATATAGAAGTAGAAATTTAAAAACAGTTCTAGCAAAATTGTAGAATTTCTGTTTACAAATTCACTGGACAAAGCACTAGTTATAAAATCTTAGTCTTTGCCGGGTGATGGATGAGGAAGAAAAATAATTATTTCTATGTCCATACTTAAAGCACATTTAAAAAAATGTTTCTAACTTGAACATAATCAAAATTCAAAAATCTGGACCAACCATTACTGTGACGCCTCAGCCTAGCTGTTTTATCCATACCCTATGCAGTGGACTGACATAATTATCTATTCAGAGCCAGTTAGTAACACTTCGCTCTTTTGAAAGAATAGCTTCTCAGTGGAATTGCAATTGCTTTCTCGCATTTGCCTTTGGATTGATGTAACTATGTCAGAGTTTCTTTCCGAACATTAACCAATAATTTTTTTTTTACATTGTAGACTAGGGCAAGTCATTTGTAAAGCAAGACAATATTATCTACTCCAACCTACCTACTAATACGCATGAGGAAAGGTACCAAATTAACTTACAGATGCAAAAATATAACAATTATATATTTTGGTAAAAACGTTAACTTTAAAAATAACATTAAGTTTTTAATTATTTATGGAGTAGATGGGAAGAATTCAGTTCCATAAATTAGAAACATTAGTAACACAAAAATATTTCAAGTCCATTCCTCTCATTATTTTACAGCATTTATGTTTTTGTTATAATTAATATTTTCAAGCAAAATCATCATGGGTCAATATACAAGAACCTGTGTAATTAGTCAATATACAAGAATCTCTGTAAGTGGAAAAATTAACAACAATCCATATACTAATGTCATTTCTTCTGCTGCAGGTTTCCAACTTAATAGCCTTTTCCATATCCTTTTTCACATAGGTGAAAATATGTATAACTGTATATCATACACAATGAGTTTTAAGTTATTTGTTTAAAAAACAGTATTACAGTGTCATAATAAAAACATTGTATAGTAAAAATGGCCTTTACAAAACACATGTCAAAAGAAAGCCTCCAGTCAAATGTACAGATATGACCAATACTTTTAAAAGTTAAAATATTCATTAATATGGATCAAAACCACAATACTTAACTTTTCCCTAATGATGAACATTTTGAATGTTCTTGGAGGGTTTTTACTTCTCTCCTTGTTTATTTGTCTTGCTAGTTATTATTTTATTAAGATTATACATGTTTATTTTAGTAGATGTTCCTTTTCATGAATTAACAGCAATTTTGGATTTTTACAAGCCATGAGTGTGCCCACTTCCTGACACCCTAGGAAACACTGACTGGCTTCCCCACTTTTAATTTTCACTGACCTGAAGGAAGGAAAACAGTATCTCATTACTGCTGCAGTTGGCAGTTTCCTACTAGTAAGCTTTAGAACCTTTCACATGTTTGCTGCATATTTTAGCCTGGTTTGCAATAATTCCTTATTTATATGATTTGGCCAATTTATATTAGGTTATTTGTCCATATTTAGCACCATAATAAAATAAATTAAGTTCCTATATTCTTCTCATGGGACTTATAGGAAGGCTAAACGAAGACAGAGAAGTGGGCACTCTGCCATATTAGCACTTAACATATTTCACTGAAAATTTTACTATATTGCTTTCATGATGGCAATTTTTTTGATTGTCTGGCATTTATTTTTACTCCTCTTTTACTCCAATAATTTATAATAATACCTGTAATACTCTAAATATTCAGAAAATAAAGGTTGAACAGTTAAAATTGTGAGACTACATCTTCAATCAAACTGTCAGATACTTCAATCAAGCTGCCAGTGAAGGAATCACACCTCCTACATATGTGTCCCCCCGTCACAGAAAGCTGTTCGGAAAATACTTCTGAGTTAATTGTAATTGGTTGCTCATTCTTGAAATCCTTTTCCTAACCTTCCCAATCTCTCCCTGGAGGTAACAATAGGTCAGCTTCAAGTTTAAATCTGTGAGTGGAGAATGCTTCGGGCCCTTCTCTCCTGCTGCTCTCTATAGAACCTTTACATAGTAAAAAGTTTTTAATGCTAAGTTTTCTTAGTTTCCTTACTTTTAGTATTATATTCATTCCATTCAAACTTGGCAATTGAAGACTGTGTGGAATTTCAACTAACACATCTCAGATGTGCATGATCTCAGCCTGTGGGATATAAAAGGATTTGATTTGGAAGGCACCTCTGTCCAACTTTGTAGTCTAGACTAGAAGTTGGTCTAGAATATTTCTATAAGACAATGGTCTCTTGGTTCAAAATAGACATTAATCAAAATGCTGACAGTATCATTTTGTTGTTAAATGAGTGATATTAGGTTATTTTTTTTGGATATCCTTGCATTAAGTCAACCAGGCTGTAAAGGTAAAGATTTCCGTCATTCACAAAATGTGAATGTTGCAATTTATCTTTTGCTTAGGACAAAATTTTTCAAAAGAAGACATTTTTAAATTTGGAAAATATCTGAAATGAAATCCACATGTTTGCAGTCAGGAAACTATCTTTGTAGGTCTCAAAATTAGGTTTCCATAACTAGGCATTCTATTGACTGTGTGATTTGAGACAAATCATCTTGCCTTTCTTTTCTCAAATCCTTTTTCCTTATGCTTAAATTATGTGGCACAATCAATAAAAATTATTCTAATTTTGCTTTCTTTGGTAAAACAAACCAACTAATAAGAAATTTCTAAGTATGCCCTCTGATATTCAAGCCAAAGTTTAAACGATAATTTTTTTCAACTACAGTTTGTATCTCTTCTTGGTTGCACTCTCAGTTATAATATTTTCATTATGATTCTGAAAACAAATAAACCAGTATATTGAGGGTAATGATTGTAAAAGCTTTTGCTAACACATTATAATGTCTGGATTTGATGACTCAAGGTATATCCATACATGCACAAGTAAAAGCCACTTTTATAATACACTACTCATATTGTGTTAGAAGCAGCAAGAAATCATGAAAATAATTCAGCAAAACATATGTTTAGACTTAAGCTTATCTAATCAAACAATTAAGTTACTAATTGAGCAACTACAAGAGAATAAAACAGTACACAGAAAGAGAATTAAAATTTCCTACTTAAGAGAAAATATAATTTATAGAAGATCTGTCTTAAGAAACAAGTTATAAGTGTGATGAATACTGTAAAATATTAAGGGTTTTGTTTTTTGTGGTGGTGCTACTTAGCTAAGATATGAAGGTTTGCATAGAGTTAGTTAATCAGAGGATGAGATTAAAATTAGGCGTTTTAACAGATCAATCATTTGATGTGGTTCTATCAAAACGGCCACTTCAACATGTGTACCCTCTTTTGAATCATAAACTTGAACAACATACTCATCTACTAGTTTAGAAATTACATGAGATTCATGGTAAGAGATGGAAGGATGTTTGTTTTATGTATTACCCAGTAATAAAAATTTCTCATTCCATCAGGTCTCATTGCCTTCTTGATGAATCTGTAGCAGAGTGGCAAGCCTATACAGCAAGTTAGAGTAGTGTTGCTCAGGGGTTTCTTTACTACTTATAAAAGAAATTTGGGATGTTCTTTAAATTTATTATAAAACGGCAATTGATTTTTTCTAATGGTATAGACAACTAGGTTCTAGATACCCTGAAATATTTTTATGATTATATATTCTTTTATTTTACTCATCTTTGTACCTCCATACTCTTTATTATAGCTTTTAAATCAATATCCAAGGGAAATTATGTATTGTGAGTAGCAAATTCTACAAGATGTTAGGGGAAGAATCTTTTTAAATGCCATCATTATTTAATAAAAAATTATTTTTACTGTAAAATTCCAATCAAGATGTCACACATTGACAAAATGACAATATATTTAAAGGTTGAAAACCACTTCAATTATGTCAATTTTGTCATAGTATTCAGTAAGATGGCTTTCTAAAAACAGTTTGATATCATTTTTTAGATTTTTTTTTTTTTTAGATGGAGTTTCACTCTTGTTGCCCAGTCTGGAATACAATGGTGCCATCTCAACTCACTGAAACCTCTACCTCCCTGGTTTAAGTGATTCTCCTGCCTCAGCCTTTCGAGTAGCTGGGATTCCAGGCATGCACCACCATGCCCAGCTCATTTTGTATTTTTAGTAAAGATAGGGTTTCACCATGTTGATCAGGCTGGTCTCAAACTCCTGACCTCAGGTGATCCACCCACCTTGGCCTCCCGAAGTCCTGGGATTACAGGCACGAGCTATGGAGCCCAGCCAAAATTTTTAATCACACTTGGTAAAGCACTACGTAAAATACAGACTGTTAATTTTATCTGAACTTTTCTGCTCTTCTGATGTCAAAAATAATTCCACAGTTTGATCTTAATTATTTTGACTTCATAATTTTAGAACCCAAACAACACAAAGAAAGCTAAAAGGAACTTGCAAACACATATTTAGAATAAAATGAGATAAAACTCCCTAAAACTTTGAGGGTCTACTTTTCAACTTTTGTAGTATAGATGAAAATAAATTATTCCATAATTCCAGTCAAAATAACTAATCTACATAGATCTATGTACAATGATCTACAGGTCTCACTATTGTTAATAGCCTGCTGCTCTATAACTATTTCTTCATCTTTGTTATTATAAGTTCTGGCTAACTGTTGGTTACATTTCCACTAAGAAAAAGGGAATGCGGCAGTTTTCATAGCAACTGTCTCAGACCTCAGGCAAATTCCCAATGACTGTGGGTAGCACTCCTAGACATAAATTGTTGCAAAGTCCACTTGTGGCTCAACATGGATATAGTTTTGATGAAACCCAGATGAGCTGCAACTGTATTTCAGTCTATACTCCCACTTCAGCTCTAGTCAATTACCTATGGTAATAGGAGAACAGAAATAACATGAGTAATGAAATCTGCAGATAATCCCAAAGCATCATTTTAGCCAATAATTCCCAATCTCTCATGTATTAAACCTCTTACTAAAACTTCTTAGCATGTATTAAAATGGACAGATGTGAATCTTTGTCTTTTCCTGTGGTAAAGATGCCAGTAAGTTATAAAATGATCCTAAAAATATGGCCACAAAGGAGGGAGAACTGATTAATCACTGGTATTGTAGATATTTATTTTTGAGAATTTCAGAAAAGTATTTCTTCTGCCTATCAAACCTATGGAAACACGTTGCCATCATTCATAATAATATTTGAGTTAAATAAACCTATGTAAAATCATATAATTATTTATTAAAACATAATATGAATTCTAATTAAACCAGACAGATTAATCACAAAAGTCAAACTCCCCTCCCTTTCTTAACCTCAGGAAAGGCATAGCAGAGAATTAAAACAAACAAATATATTCATCCATTAAGACCAGGGGAATGATAAAAGTGACCACAGCAATATAAGATTTCAAGGAGTTGGAGGAATGATGAATTCACATAAAGTTTATTGACATAGCAAATGGGAGTTAAAGACCTCTCAGGATAAGCAAGCTCATTCACTCAAAGGAAACTGGGAGATAATCAGCACTAATGGCATACTCTACCAGAAGAAGAGATGAAGAGGCAACATCTTCCCATACCTTGCTCCAAAAAATGTCAACAATCAGCAGATGTTTTTCCTTTGCCAACTACTGAAGAAACTAAAAGCACTGGAGAACTTTCTACATATTATCTGTGGTGATTAATATTGAGTGTCAACTTGATTGGATTAAAGAATGAAAAGTATTGTTCCTGGGTGTGTTTGTGAGGGTTGTCAAATGAGACTAACATTTGAGTCAGTGGACTGGGAGAGGCAGACTCACCCTCAATCTGGGTGGGCACCATCCAATAAGCTGCCAGTACAGCTAGAATAAAGCAGGCAGGAGACAATGGAAGAGCAGACTTGCTGAGTCTTCCAACCTTCTAATCCATCTAATGGGCTAGATGGTTCCTGCCCTCGAACATCAGACTCCAAGTCTTCAGCTTTTGGGCTCTTGGACTTACACCAATGGCTTGCCAGGGGCTCTTGGGCCTTCGGCATAGACTGAAGGCTACACTGCTGGCTTCCCTGCTTCTGAGGTTTTGGAACTTGAACTGATCTACCACTGGCTTCCTTGCTCCTTAACTTGCAGAACTTGCAGACAGCCTATTGTGGGACTTTACCTTGTGATCCTGTAAGTCAATTCTTTTAAATCAACTTCCTTTCATTCATATATATATACACACATATATATATAAACACATATATATACATATATATACACACATATATATTTATCTGTTCTCTTTATATATATATATACACACACACACAAAGAGAACAGAAATAACATGAATAATGAAATTGGCAGATAATCCCAAAGATAATCTCAAAGCATCATTTTAGCCTATAATTACCAATCTCTTCTATATTAAATCTCTTACATATATTTTAAAAAGTATACATATATCCTAATAGTTCTGTCCCTCTAAAGAACCCTGACTAATCATTTGGTAGTCCAGAGTAAAAAGACTGATATATTTATTGGTCAGTAGTCTGATAATTTATAAAACACCCTCTAACCTCTTCCATACCCAGTCTAACCCCCACCAAACACAGTACTTTCAATAATGGTTTGATTTCGCACTTATAAATACCAGTGCACAGCTTAGAATTACCTGACCATGAGGAAAGCTGACAATATAAATAATGAACAAAATCCTCCAAAATCTCCAATATAAAGAGCTTGGAGGAAATAATGAGGAACATGAAAAACATGTCAAGTCACAATTATAACTGATATTCTCTACCAGTAAGAAAATACATTTAATCTATTAAAAACAATCAAGCAAGCAAACTAATGAGACTATAAGAAACCTACAGCTGGGTGCTGTGCCCCATGCCTATAATCCCAGCACTCTGGGAGGCGGAGATGGGTCGATCACCTGACGTCAGGAGTTTGAGATCAGCCTGGCCAACATGGTGAAACCCCATCTCTACTAAAAATAGAAAAAAAATTAGCTGAGTGTGGTAGTAGGTGCCTGTAGTCCCAGCTACTCGGCAGGCTGAGGCAGGAGAATCACTTGAACTGGGGAGGTGGAGGTTGCAATGAGCCGATATCACACCATTGCACTCCAGCCTCGGTGACAAGAGCGAGACTCAGTTACACACACACACACACACACACACACACACACACACACACACACACACACAAGAAACGTATGAATGAAATAAGAACTTCAGTAGAAGAGTTGGAAGATGAAGTCAAGAAAAATTTTCATAAAGGAGAACATAAAACAGAAGAAATATAAATAAAATTAGTGGATCAATTAAAGAAGTCAAATATCATTTTTAGGAGTAAGACTAGAAGGAAGAATTTGTACACATATATTTCATATATATATATACATTTTATACATATGTACGCATTTTGATATAAATAGAAAATTTCCCATAACTGAAGGGAATGAGTTTTCAGGTAGAAAACGTCTACTTAATGCTTAGTATAATGAAAACAAAATAAAGCAAATCCCAAAAGGTGTAACATAATTACACTTGAAAATATCAGTGATAAAAATAGGATCCTAAAAGCTTTTCATTTTGGTATGGGGTACGTATTACATAAAAACAGGAATCAGAATATATTAAATGTTCAACAGCAGTACTACAGATATGGCTTAAAATGAAGACACAAATAATAAGCATGAGAATGCTGGAATTACTGTATGACTGTCAGCTAAAATCATAGAATGGTAGAAAATATTCACAAAACATACACACACACGCACACACACACACATATCAGAGGATTTGTCTTCAAATTGCATAGTGTTCCTATAATTCAATAATAAGGCCAAAAAGCCAATGAAAAAGATGAGCAAAAGTTTTGAATAGGCACTTAAAGAAGATATACAGATGGTAAATACACAAATTAAAATATGCTCAATATCATCAGTTATCAGACATACAAATTAAAGACCCATTTAGATACCACCACATATATATTAAAATGGCTAAAATGTAAAAAGACTCATAACATGAAGTTTTGCTAGGATGTAGAGCAAGGGTCAGCAAATTTTTTGCTTAAAGGCCAAATAGTAAATATTTGATGCTCTGAAGGCCATAAGGTCTCTTTCACAATTACTCAATTCTGCCTTTGTAGTATGAAAGCAGCTCATTCATAACAAGTGTGCCTGTGTTCCCATATACTTCTATTTACAAATAAACCCAAATTTGGCTTAAGAACTAGTTTGCAGAGCCCTGATGCAGAGCAACAGGAACTCTCATATGCTGCTCAGGGAAATGTTAAATGGTACAACTGTTTTGGAACACTGTCATTTCTTGAAAGTTAAACATATACCTACCAAATAACCCTGATTTTCCAATCTACATGTTTTCCAAATGAAATGAAAACACATATTCCTACAAAGAAAGCAATTCACAAAGGACAAAAGATGGAAACAACTATATATCAAATGAATGAATAACCAAATGTAGTATATCCATATATTGTATTTATTCAATGGACTACCACTCAGCCATAAAAAAAAAATCAACTACTGATACATGTAAGTCATAGATAAATCTCTAAATCATTTTGCTAAGTGAAAAAATATACACTTACCTCCATATACTTAAGAAATACAAATTACTTCATAGTACCAAAAAAGGAAAGAGTTATGAAGAATTTTTCCTGGGTGATAACAATATTCTATTATCTTGCTTGTGGTAAGGGTTTAAAGGATATGCACTTCATTAAAACTCATGAAACCTGAGCCCTTTAAAATAGATGAAGTTTGTTTCATCTAAATTATTTCTCAGTAAAGTTAGTAAAAAAAATAAATACGTAGAGAGGCCTCTGCCAAAACATTTTTACATATCTCAAGGAGTTTTATGCAGAGTGTTTTGTCTTTCATACATATATCAACACATATTTAGCCAGCCATAAAATCTCCTTCCCCAAACAGAGTGGTTCTCTGAAGTGGTATATTATATGTGTATTTTTTAAATTACCCAATCATTTTTTGCTCCATTAATTTTACTCATTGATAGACATTTCTTGGTAGAACAGGGGGTCACACATTTATTTTGTTCACAAAAACATAAGTTGCTGCTTTTAACAATGATAATAAATAATGGAAATAATAAAAACCATCAAAAGATTCTCAAAATAAATGAAAAAGAAAGTTCAGTAAAAGGAGTATCTTGAATGTCAGACCTTACTACATAAGGGAAACAAATCTAGAATTAGAGTTAGAGTTTGGGGTTCTTGGTTTCTGTAATTTGTATTCATCTTGGCCCCAATTTCTTAAACACTGAGCTGATTTTTCTAAGTTCCTTCTGGCTCAGAAATTTTGTAGACCTAAAATCATTTAGTGCAGATTATCGAAGAGAAAGAAAAATATAAGAACAGTTTGAGGAAAGAAGAAATAATTAGCCAGCAAAATAAATAAATAAACGGCTCTATCTGAATTTGAAGTTGGACTTGTGCAAACAAGCAATGAAGATTTTCAAAGAGGTAGGTGACATTCCACACCTACTCACAACCATTCCAATCCCCACCCTCACTGGGTGCAGAGGAGGTTAGGCATGTATGCTAGATTCTCTCAGGGGCAGAGCCAAGTCTCTAAGCACTCTTTATGACCCTGTGGACACTAACATTTGATTCAAGGCCATGAGGTAAGAGCTTGCTACTTGACTGGGTCACCAAAGTTGCTTGTTACTAAAACCGAATGTGAATTCAGCTGCAGCATAATTTTCTTAGTATTGCTAAGCCATCTCTTCCTTTAAAAAAATGTCTAGGAATTTTTAAATTAGGACAACATGTTCTAGTTCCTTCAATCATCTTGTAAGTGGTTAGAAAACAGACTGAGATATAAATATGTATAAGCTAAGACAACTTATTTGAAAATCAAAATTAAGTAACAATTAGTAACAGCTAAAATAATAGGTGAACATACTGACTATTCTTCATTTGAAAAAAAAAAATAAACGTTTTCGTTTGTTAAATACAGATGGTACCTCACCTGACACTGGTTCAATTTAAACATTTTTCAATTTCACAATGATGGATGAGCGAAACACATTCAATAGAAACTGTACTTGGAATACCCATACAACTATTCTGTTCTTCACTTTTGGCACACTATTCAATAAATTACATGAGATAGTCAACATTTTATTATAAAATAGCTTTGTGTTAGATAATTTTGTGTGACTTTAGGCTAATATAAGTGCCTGAGCACATTTAATGTAGTTTAGGCTGAACTACCATTTTTGGTAGGTTGTATTAAATGCGTTTTCAACTTATTATATTTTCAATTATGTGTGCGTTTATCAGAACATAACCTCATTGTAAGTTTGGGAGCATCTGTACTAATATTCCTTAGATAATTTTAACGTTTTTAATGGTTTTGTTTTAACTCAATTCACTGGCAACATTTCTATACCAAAAGGTTCTTATTCTTTCTTTCACTCACTCACTGAAGTAATATTGTCTGTCCCTTTAAACTGGTGGGTGGAGGCAGGCATAAGGAAGAAAAAAACAGAGGTTCATAAAGCTTTCAAAAGAAGCTACTCATGGCTGAAGGTATTTAAAAACCATAAACATGAGCGGAAATGCTTTAATGTACAAAATAGATACACTTCTGAAAAATGCGTGAAGTAAACATTCAATTATATAATGTATTAAAGCAGAAAGCTCCAAAGTGTAGTGAGAGAAGGCACAGAATCAGAAATCATGTTCTAGTTTCTAATCCTGGCTGTGCTTCATTAGTCTCATCCAAGTCACTTCCTCTCTCTGTACCTGTTTCCTCACCCAAAATATAAGTGTAATTTTCTATCTGCTCCAAGTACTGCACCAGATTATGAAGATCAATACAATTTGTGAAGTGTTATAATAAATAATTACTTGCCAAATGAAGAATGCTTGTCAATAAAAGAAGAAAAATATTTTTCACTTCAAATAGCTTACAATCTTAAAAAGAAAAACAAGACTTATACTCAACCATCAAAAATGTAGAATGCTTTTACAAATAAGATGAATGTAGTTTCAAAACTAATCACAGAAAAGAAAAACTATTTCAAATTTCGATTGATAAAATATTTTAACATATGTAGATAAGTTTAAGCAAATAAAATTAAGCATTGCTGACACTAATATATCAATGAGAAAATGAAATAAGGTAGAGTAATTTTCTCTAAGTCAAACAGTGATACAGCTTGGAATTCCAGTACTATCTGGGTCTGTAGAGCAATTTTATATGAGTCCATCTCCCCATAAACCAGATCAAACTTATTCAATGATCATATAAAAATGAAGGCATCTAAACTTGAATGAAGTAGAAATTATATACTACTGTTGATCTTAGCATTCTGGTTTTTATCTATTTCCCTGTTATCCACATATTTTCAATTTTACTTTTAGTTAATGTGGAATTTTACTTACTCTCTACTTTTTAAATAAATGCTTGGAATCTTTCTTATAAGACTGCTAGTAAGGCATTTGTATATATTTAATCTAGAATTTGTTTAGAATCAAACATATATGAAGCCATGTTGAGGGAATAGTCAACAATGGCAGAACTATTCTCAGATTTGGGAGATGAAATAAATGTATCATAGATCCTGACATGTAGGCATTGCTTAAGCAAATAAGTTATTTACTGATAGAATTACACAAGAAAAATATATCATCTATGCTTTTAAATAATTATTTATATAAGCTATTTCAAAACTCATTTGATATGTTAACCATTCTTTTTCAGGTTACTTCCATTAAAAAAAAAAAAGCAAAAAGGAACATATAAAATGAAGGTCTGATAGCCCCCAATTTGAGATGACCAGATATTTTCCAACCAATTGATATTTATGTATCTCAGCTTGTATGTCTTATCCAAAACTTAGAATTATAAATTAAGTCCCACAAATAGTTCTATCTGATGCAATATCTGGAAGCAAAATTTCATCAGATTTTAGTCATATTTGCTAAATATTTTATAAATATTCATTTGTTGACTTCTATCCACTATCCTGTTTCAATTCAATATGTGTATTGTTATTCGAATTCAGTGATTTAAGACTCACTCATATGAGCTCTTGATGTTTTTATAAATTAATTTTTAAGAACTGGCTCGATTCCAAATAAACATTAAAAGACAGTGGTGACAACGACAGTGACACCAGATCTATGTATAACTTTGGCCTTTATAAATTTGAAACAGATTTTAATTAGTACCCAGAAAATTCACCTCGTGAATCTTGCCTCCTTTAGTAGTGAACTTGGAAGCAATTGTAACTGGAGGAGCAGAAGCTTATTATTTGCTGAAAAAGGAAGCAAATGTTTAGTCTTTGTGTGCATGATTCACTCATGAAAAACCACCACCAGGCAATTAGTATTGTGGAAGGCTGAAAATTATTCTAGGCAAATAATGAATATATATATATATATACATATATATATACACACACACACAAATATATATGTACATATGTGTATATATGTATGTATAAATGTATACGTATGTATTAGAGAAGTGGCACAAGTCATTTTTTGAACTTTTTAGTGCTCTATCAATTCCAAAGATATGAAGCGTATTTCCCATAAAATAATCAAACATCCTATCAACAGAATTTCAATGTACATCTTAAATCAGTAAATTTTTGCCTTATATCGTAAATGTTTTTATGTATGTAAATGATGTTTCATATAGCATTATATATTTTTTCATAATTTAATTTTTATTGGTATTAGTATGGATAACTTAGAAAAAATGTATTTGTTCACATTAAATGGGAATAATCATCCAGTTAAATAAAAAGAGGACCAATAAAATTGTGCAGTCTTCAGATTTACTATAATAAAAATCAAAACAAAATTGACAAATGAATTTTATTCTACTCATAGGTCCATAAAAAAAGAAGAAACATACTTAAATTCAGGGTTATTTTTTCTTAACAGTCCCAAACACTATAGATCTTCAAGAATATGTTTTCATTTCTTTGTTTATTGTAGCCATTCCTTTTAATAGCAACACATGTAACCATGGTGGAATGGTAAGCTTAACCTTGCCAAATTTTCTTTCTACTTCACACAATGAAATGAATCCTGAGAAATATTTATGGTTGAAAAGTGTTAAAGTAAGTAATACAGTATGTATACATTCAGATTTCCTGACTGTATTTTGCCTTACAGGTGGTATTTCAATCTCACATGTAAGGTCAAAATTAAGATGGCGTAACACATTATAAACTGACTTCTCCACCCTGAGTGTGACACTCAGCCTTTGAGTGGATTCTGGATGACAATAACCATATGGGAGCCAAGAAATATAAAAGGGGCAGGTTAGCTAAAGGATTTTTGTGGATAGCAATATGCTCAAATTTCAGCTATCTCTGCTCTGTGGCTCCTGGGGAACATCACAAACCCAGTGAAATTCCCAAGTATGAAGAAGTTTTTTTTAAACCAAAATGGTAGCAATCAACCTCTTGACATTTTGAATTGCAATTCCCACAAACTGATTTATGTTTTAAACGTTGGCACCCTCTCATTTACCCAAATAATTCTACAGAAGACTATATAAACAAAAAAAAGTACTCTTAATTTTCAAAAATTATCTTATCAATTATATGCCACAGAAGTACAGGAGTATCTCTAAATTTTTATTAAACTTATTAACAGGCAAATATGTATAAAGTCTAATTATCTTACCTTCTTCCAGGAAAAATTCTTAATTCCTGAGGTACAATGTATTCAGTCCACCTTGTTATTGTAAGTACCTGGACACTTTAAATATCCTATAAAAATAAATGAGTTTATTCTTAAAATTCAATATAAAACAAATAATTAGCAATCAATTAGTATATGCTCTACTTAAATAAAAGTCAGTGGGATAATGTAATATATGAAGTTTATTCTAAAATTCAATATAAAACAAATAATTAGCAATCAATTAGTATATGCTCTACTTAAATAAAAGTCAGTGTGATAATGTACTATATGAAGGTAAAGGAATTACGGAAGGCAAGTACTGAATTTGACAAACATTTTACTCTGGCTCATCCAAACAAAGGATAATTTATAATTACTAACTGGATTTGAGGTACTTTGAAATAATTCATTATTTAGGCTCTGACTCTGCTAAAGAATAACTGATTTATTTGAGAATTAGGTGAAACACTAACATACTCTATTGATTTGCCCATAATACTATGATGTCATTAACATTTTTCACTGCTGATGATGAAAGGCTCACACTGAAAACCCAGCTAAGCAGTAATTTCATGGCACTGTTAGCAAGTAACCAGATTTCACTTTAACAAAAGCTTATCCTTTTTGTCTGAATAAAAGAAATGTACCAAATATTTAAAGTAAATAGAAATTTTAAATAAATGAATTTTTCAAACATGAAATTTAAAAAGTGCTTTGGAAAATTTCATTAAACTAAAATAGGTGCTATGTAACATTAATTTTACACATTTCATATTTGAATAAATAATATAAACAACTTAGAAAACAAAGTAACGACAATTCAAAGATGAACCAAAGTATTAATATTTTGCCTTTGGAAAAAAATGTATAATTTGGTCAAAACAAAAAAGTATGCAACAGAGATTCATTAGCTGATTTATTAACCTTACTAAACATTTTAATCTTATTAAAGTAAAACACTGATAAAATGATACGAGTTCTAAAGTAGTATTTTTTTCCAATCCTTTTTTAACCATACTATTTTATGAAATATAGAATATTTCTATATTACTATATATTTAAAAAATAGAATATATTATTCTACATGCATTTTTCAGCAGACATTTATTGGATCCCTTGCTGTGTGATAGGATTAGATAAAATTTAGTGAGTTGATTTAAGCAAAGAATTTATGCTAGGTGTATAGGTAAGTTATCAGAAAATGGTACCCGAAATATATATACAGGATTTAAAACTCGAACGTCAATACCGTAACAAACAGCCCTTGGAAACATGCATCATGACATGGTAAAATTATTTGAAGGTAGTGATTAGAAGGAAAACAAGTTCTTTGTGGGAGAAAAGTCAATTATCTGAGGAACTAGGATTTTTGAAGACTCATGAGGGTGGATATTGGAATTGCCATCATATATGAAAAGAATGGAGTTGAAGAGAGTGACAGTAAGCTACAACTAAAATCTCAACAGAAGAGGGGGAATCAGAGGTTGGTGGAAGACTTCTCTAAGAAGTAGTAGCAGAGAATATCTACTGATGTCTGAACAACATAGCTAGGAGATTTTAGGGAGGTGAAATTATATTGCTCAGGAAGTGGCACTGAGGAGCAAAGAAGATCATCCCAATCCCAATCTCTCCCAATCTCAATGATTTCAGTGGAGTGTAAGAGAAATATCCCCCCCTTTTTTTTTTGAGATGGAGTTTTGCCCTCGTTGCCCAGGATGAAGTGCAATGGTGTGGACTTGGCTTATTGCAACCTCCGCCTCCTGGGTTCAAGTGATTCTCCAACCTCAGTGTCCCAAGTAGCTGGGATTACAGGAGCCCACCACCATGCCTTGTTAACTTTTGTATTTTTAGTACAGACAGGGTTTCAGCATGTTAGCCAGGCTGGTCTTGAACTCCTGACTTTGGCCTTCCAAAGTGCTGTGATTACAGGCATGAGCCACCTTGCCAGGCCAAAATATCCACCTTTTAAAAGCCAGTGTTTCCAAGTCATCAGGCTTCATCTAGAATGATGATAAGGGGAAAATATACAACAGTGAAAGATAAAAGGACTTTGTTGGTGAGTTCCAGAGAGGGCACTGAGAGGGAAAATTAGAAGATGAGTACAGTCTTAGAGATCAGGAATGATTTGGAAGTTCTGAGTTCCTTCTGTTGACTGACATAAAATGAGAAAGTGAACATGATAAGTTAAGTCCTATTTTTTCCTAAGCAGACAATAGTGATGGCTATGAAGGTCAGTTGGGGTCATGTCAGGAGTGTTCCAATTGCTTAGGTGTCCACTTAATTCTTGATGATGGACCTCTTTGACCCAGCAAAGGGTGTGTAAATTCCTCTTGACTTCTATTGATGGACACTTCTAGGCTGGCAATGGGTCAGCCTTTCTACCTTGACCCTAACCAGCAGTAGCCTGTAGAAGAACATACACCACATGTGGGCTTCTTTCTACATAGACAGTGTTATGAAATAATAGGTCAGAAGACAGCCCAGTATTCATTTGCTTATAATGGTCAGGGCAGTCCTCTCTGAATTGTAACATTTTTTCTGAGACCTGAAGGAAGACCATACTAATATTTTGATAAAGTGTTTCCTAAACCGAAGAGGCAGTAAATACAAAGATTCTTAGGTAAGATCATGCATTAACTATTCCACAAACAGCAATAAAGTCAGCAAACAAGGAGTGAGAGAAGGGTGATGAGAGAAATATGAAGATGTAAAATAAAATGTGCTTATAACTATAAACCAAATTTAAATGATAAGAAGGTAAACTACAAACATTGGCAAGATTTATAATACAATTCCTATTTAAAAACACTGCATTGATCAAATCAAAATATTGTAGAAAACATACATAAGTTATGTAAAATATAATTAAAATTGCCCAAAACACAATCAAGGTTTTAACTATTTTAGGTATCTCTATTTCACATTGAGTTAATGCAGTCTTCATGTTAGTTGAAAATATCACTCTAATACACAGAATATTGTCGAATTCAGTAGTATAGTGATAATTAGAATATACTTGTCTGACAAAAAAATATACATTTCTCTAATAATGTAGAGAATCTGCTGGTACAAATGAGTTTTTCACCTATCTTTGGGGAAATTATATGAGCCAAGCAGGTACCTGCGATACAAAATAACTGATCCAACCTGACAGCTTTTTTTTTTTTATTCACACCATATAATTTTTCTTTAAAAAAAAAATCTGTCAAAAGAGGTTCCATTAGTGTCAGGTAAAGATTCCTAACAAGCATACTTTTAACTTGTTCTAAAATGATAGTAACAAGTAAAACTTAAATGGGAAACTCCTATTACAAATAGATGATAATTCTTTATCTTATCTATTTCATTTCTTTGATCCTGGTAGTTTCCTGGAAATTCTAAAGGAGTTGTGACTTTGACAAATCTGATGTCTGCTAGTTCTTACAGGGCTGTACTAAGAAGAAATAAAACATTATACTCTCCGCAGTACTTGTTTTCATTAAGCAGTGATTTACTAGCAGTTAGAATTGCAACGTACACTGGTCATTTTCTTTAAAAATAATACAGTGAAATTATTGGAAGACTTAAAGCTGTATTGCTAGAAAAATTCATTCCAAATTTAAGATATTTTCCTCCTCCTCTTCTCTCCCTCCATCTCTCCTTCTGCTTGTCTCTCATAAGAAGGCAGAAAGATGAGGTAATTTGGGCACTAGATATGAATAAATTAAAAGGTAATCAATTAACGTTTAATTTCATTTTACATGTAGATTTCCAAGTGATTTTTATTAGAATTAGTAGATATATTATACATATTTCTAGTGACTTGAAATTGTTATACTGAATATTGAATATATATACTAAAATCACACAAATTTAAGTAATTTCAAACAATCTTATCTTTAAACATAAAATTTCAATATTTTATTAATACACTGAAAATACTTATTAAACATACTATATCAAGAAATTTTAGGTGCAAAATTAAATTAGACATACAATTAAAATATAACTTTCATATCCACAGTGAATAGACAGTGTCCTTCAGGAAGTTGCATTAAAAAATATCTAATGAATATACATTTTATATAAATGTCTCTATTAGAATAAATGTATGGATTTCAGTAAATGAAAAAATGTGCTCCCATCTCCTTTCCGTTATTTTACAGAGGCGAAAATATACAAAAGTGAAAGATAAAAGGACTTTGTTGGTGAGTTCCAGAGAGGACACTGAATGAGTTAGTACATCGTAATATAATGTAATAAGTATAATGATGGCCATATATGCTGAATGCTTAGCAAAGGCAGAAGTAAAAATCTAAACCAGACTACAAGGTTGTTCGTGCTCTGAAGTCTATAAAGAGAAGGTTAAAGATGAATGGTAAAGATTTATCGTACACACTTCAGGGGTTGATATATACATTAGACACCATAGAACATTGCTCAGGGAAGGCAAGTACACTTTTCCAGTACCCAGAAAAATATTTAGATTGTGAAAAATATGTTGGTTTCTAGAATATGAAAAAGATACATAAATTAAAAACTAAGAATCATTTAATTAAATGTCTATTAATTAACCTCTCAAACTTATCAGCTGCTAAATTGAAACCTTTCATAGTTAAGATTTTCACCCTTTGCAAGTATCTCCCAATATCCATATTTTTTAACATTACAGATAATTGTGAAGTGAAAACACACATTTATAAAGTCTTTTCCAATTTTCTCAAACATGAAAACCCATAATGCTTAATGTTGGGCGAAAGTAAATTTTCATATATTTAGAATATTATGAGGTGTTGCCACCAAAACAAATAAATAACACCCAGGACATCAAAAGACCTACAATACCTCTGTATCATCTTCCAAAAGGTTTGAGATTATAATCTATAATTTTTCCTAATATGTTGCTAATATGTTGCCAGCCACCCCGAGTGAATCTCAACATCATCTTGCCTTAAGCCTCTGACACAAGCTGAAAATAAATGTAATTGATCATAAATGTATATGGCATCTTTTAAGTCAGCAACTTCTAAATCTAAATTGTTGTTGATGGTCTCTAGAGAAGAAATGTGAAATAGAAAATTTCATCATTTTTATTTTTCAGTGAGATCATAAAGAATATACAAATAGAAAATTAACACATGTCCTTCTTTAAGATTCTTTAGGAAAACTGCTGCCTTGAATAAACTTTCTAGTGTCTTTTTCAGCAGACTTTAAATCAGCCTGGACAAATTTCTTGGGACAGTTTTGGTTCATGAAAAGGTCATGAAGAAATCCCCAGTGGTAACAGATCATCCGTAAAGGCTTGTTAAAAAATTACACTAAAACAATATTTCCCTTAGAAAATAAACAGAAATTCTAAAAACTATTATACAACTAAAATAACCTGGAGCTTAAATGCTTGAGTTTATTCACATATGAAGATCTCATAAACTTTCACACATAGGCATTTTATAATATTTACACATAATTTACATGTATATACACCTTATGAAACATACAATATTAAATACATAATGCATATCCACAACACATATGCATATGTACAAACTTGTGTGCTTGTACACACATGCTGTGTACACACACTCTTTGGAGAATCCTTAGCTGATTTGTATATGCTTTTCTAACATTTTAATTAGGTAACCTTTGAACCTAAATCACCCAAGTGCCCAAGTGTTCAGTACCACCAACATTTCTGGAATCCCTATTTCTTTCAGAAGATATTTTGATGTTCATATGTACATATATATTTCCTTATTCTGAATATATGACTCCTGATAAAACTTTAAATTTTTCTATTATTTCTTAGCTAAAGTTATGAAGTTCAGTACAAACATTATGTTGGAACCTTCCTAATGTTTGTACCACCTTCTATTCTAAAATTATTTGCAATACAGTTTTATTATTTTTCTCTTTGAAATATTATGTTTAAAATAATTCTCTTTAATCACACTATCCACTTTAATTATATTATATATTGGTATTTATCATTACTTTTTGAGAATATCAGCTTGATGTATTTTAATTACTTATTTTTTCTAAAGTCCTATTGTCATTTTATTCCACAGATTCCAATTTTAATGTAAAACAGCTAAAATCATAGGAAGAGTAAAATTATGCTTCTATAAGCCCTCTCACCTAAGCTATTTGTTTTGAAATTCTGTAGAAAAAAATATTGACTCATAGTTCTTTGGGAATAAATCAAGTTAATTACTTAGTTTCCTCCTCTGTGGTCTTAATCATTTTACAATAGGTTTTCATTCTTTAAATTATCTGATAAGAAACTGGTATTTTTCTTCTTCTTCAGTTGGATGGCAACATATACAGTTTTACAGTTAAGGTAATAGATAAAACTGTGGTTGTTGAATGAGTTTATGATAGCAAGGTCTTGAAGTGTATGCCCAAATGTGGCTTATGATGAGTGAAAGAGATTATCCTTTTACTAGTACAATACTCAACACTTTTACCCTTCCTATGTGTGTCTGATAGCTTCTCAGGTTCATTTTAAAATTGGTCGATGTCCTAGACATTTTGATAGTGTGATGTCTATAAGATCCTCTCAGAATCCAGTAAGTGAGTCTATCCAGCTTTGTAATTAGTTAAAGAGGTAAAATTTTAATTAAGGCAGAGATTGTCCTAATCAATGATTTAGTTCTTTAGTAACATCAGAGATATAAACATTATAAACAGACATCACTGCAATAGGATTAGACTTTCCACACCACTTATTTTATACTTAGTCACATGACTTATGTAGGATAATAGGACATGACTACAAGTAACCTGTGCCACATCTGAGCAGAAGCTTTAAGTGCCAGCTCATTGTTCTGCCTGGCTCTTTTGTATTGCCATAAGACTAGTATGTCTCAGATCGGGGATGGTTCTTCATTTTAGAATGATGTGTAGAGCCAAAGCTGTCCATGACAGACATATAGGGTGTGCAATATATAAACTTTGTTATAAGCTATATAGATGTTGAGATCATTTGTTACCATGGTACAACTTATTTTATACTCACTGAAATATGCAACAGAAAGTGCACGGGTGCAAAAGGTGTATACAAGACAGCATATCAGAGACAATAGTCACTTTTGCTCAGTGAAGCAATGCTTGCTTTAAAGAGGATTGACTTTATGCTGTGTCTGCCTCTTTATAGCAAGAATTTTGGGAAATTGGCAGCTAAGACTCGATTAGAGAGTCATTTTTGTCAAGTAAAAGCTGGTTTTCCTTACATATAAAAGGGAGGAAAACAATGCCAAACTAATGAGGAAAGTAATTTGATTTGTTTTAATCTCATAATAAATCCAACATACTATAAAATCATGAAGAATAAATAACACATTAACTGAAAATATCATCTGGAAAAGCTTTTGGTTTGCTATGAATAATTTTCTACTCACTGTTCTAGCTGGTGGAATGAGATCAGCAAGTCAATCATTTCCAAAAGGGTAATTAATTTTATCAAAATCAAACTCCAAAACATTGAACATTATATCAAGTTGAAATTTAAAGATTATAAATGTAATCAGTAAATTTGTCACCCCACTAACAGGTAGAATATGGAACAGCAGAAGATTAGGCTGGAGAGACATGAAATATTCTCCTCCAGATATTTTTAACTTTTGAAAATCTTAGTTTCATTAATGACACTACAACTGCAGGCACAAACTCAATGAAGGAAAGACCTCAATATATAAAATTCTACACATTTTCTGTGGCTCCTAGGATGACTGGAACAATAATAATACACAGGATTTTGAGTTCTATTTTTAAAATAGCAGGTATAACTATTAAGTCCTATAATCATAGGATAGAAACAAATAATAAAAAGTAATCTAGATGGTCTCTGGTTAAAACCAGACTTCATGTAGTTTATCTCTTTCTTAACCAATTGTGTGAGCACTCTTTGGTGACTTAAATCTTTCTCAGAATTCATCCTCTCTTAAAAAAAAAAAAAAAAAAAGAAGCTGAATCTGATAAATGCAATAAACTATAATTCTTGTTCTAAATAGCTGAATTTAGCAAATGTTTCAGTAGATATATGGTTAAGAAATTCTGGGGAAGGACAGCAAAGAAAATTCATAAAATTTTATAAAAAGCTTATTTTAACTACATTCAAATAGATTACTGTGACACCTATATTTTATATTATGATGTTTTGATGCTATTTAATTTTGACTACAAAGTCACTCAATAATCTGATTATTAATCAAAATATATGCATTGGATAAAATTGTAGGGATTACTCTTTGTCACATTTAATAACTTTAGGTATTTTTGTATTACTAATATATTTTTGTATTTTAAAAGTTTGTCTTCTAATTTCATTTTCCTTCCTCTTTTGTTATTTATAAAAAGAATGGGAGCAGTGGTGCACATCTGTAGTCCCAGCTACTCAGGAAGTTGAGGCAGGAAGATTTCTGGTGCCCAGGAGTTCACTAAAAGGCCAACCTCTACAATATAGGAAGACTCCATCTCAAAAATAAATAAATAAATAAATAAATAAAATGTTCCCTGTTTTCAAACTAAACTTCTTTTATCACCCAATTTTTTTCATTTTAATTTGAGAGAAGTTAACTGTGATAAAATTGCTAAAATTAGAAAGATCACTGCTTAATTTATCATGTACAATTTTTAACTTGCAGCATAAGTATTGTAACCAAATTAAATCCAAAGTAAGCACCAACATAGAGTTACTTGGAAAAAATTAGTTAATATTTTCAAGTGATAATAATTTACAATACTTAAAATGAAATAAAGACTTATTTCACAATGCACAGAACAAACGTACACAAAGTAAAAATTCACTTACAAACATACAAAAAAACTTTAGTTTTTGGATCATACATAATATATAACCACCCTATGAAGTCAGCCATTAACAAGATAAAAGAGTTGCTATAAGTCTATATATTAAAATTATGCTTGGAAGCATTGAGAGAGGAGAGAGAGAGAGAGAGAGAGAGAGACAGCGAGAGAGAGATTTACCATGTAGGAGCTCCTGTGAATCTTCTCTCCTATTACTTGATTTTTGTATAAAGTGGATTTTTTTATCTTCCATAATTATATAATATTACCTTATTTTAAAGCTATTATCCAGAATTTTTTCCAAAACTGTTAGTGGTCAAAGAAAATAAAGAACTAAGAGAGGTGTGGGGTGCCTACAATCAAGCCGATTAAACTGCAGGATCTGCAGTTTGTCAAAAACCTTTCTGCTGCATCACATTTTCTAAAAATGGAAAAGGTGAAGCTTTCACAAGTAGCAGGCTCCAAGTAAACCAGTATGCCCAGCACAAAGCTCGTGATAACAGCAACATTTTTTTTCCCACACATACGGAAATTCTACTATTAGCTCGTACCCATCATCATAATAGGGCACTTCTCCATATTAATGTGAGATTCAGCTTATGGACCTTAAAAACTCTTTCTATCCCTCAGGCTACATTTGTCCCAAAGCAGCATAGTCATAATGTAGCCTCGAGGGACTGTTATACAAAACTTATAGTGGCATACAGATTCTTTCCTTGGAAAGAAAAAATACAAAACAAAACTGGGTCACTAATGGTGATTGTTAGTATAGTAAAACTAAGAACACTCCATTATTTTTCTTCTTCATTTTATTTTGTTATATTCTCTGATTTTGTAGAGATAGAAGTGCTGTGTGTAGAGAATTAAATATGGACTAAATGATAGTCATACATGATGCTCTGTATCAGTGACAGCATACTCTATCAAAATTCATTTATTTCTATCCCTCACTCTATCTAAGTGCTGCAAATAATAGTCTAAGGCTTTTTATATGTGTGTGGAATAGACCTTTATCATAAGATTGTTTCATTTTTTTTACATTTTAACTTATATTTTTATAAAATCTCTCTTTACTAAATATCACTATCTCTCAGCTTAAAATATTAAAAACAAATATAACATGATTTTATTGATATTATTCTTCACTTTTCCAGGCATCTGCCTTTCCTATTCTAAAATTTGCGGTATATTTCACATTCACTATACTTGACTACTCCTTGTCTCAACATATTTCGTCAGTTACTGTGGTTGCTGAGTTGCCAATAAATTATTTAACTGAAATAACTGTTCTCTGGTGGACAGCATTTCTTAGGACAAACTCCATGAAAATGCAACTAATTTAGGAAGTCTTGAAAATGCAAAACTGTATTAAAAATATCTGATTTCTAGGTAAGCTTTGAAAAAATATTATTTAAGGTATATTTGTTTCTTAAAATTCAATTTATCTAGAGACAACTGGTGTATTGTTATACCATAAAAATAGCATGAATAATAAAATAAGCAAAATAAACAAACAAAAAAAGAGAGTTATCCATAAAATGTTTTAGGTCATCTCTAGGCCTCCAAATTTTTCATCCATTAAAATGAATAAATAATAACAAATTCTTAGGCATTTAGTAAATATTGTTCTTTTTAAACATTTAAAATAAAAGAAAAATATGCACCTAAAAATAAAAATATAAATTTTTATATTTAGTACCATGATTGCTTTAGCTATTAAATGGCAATACCAAATTGATAATCACCAACTGTTACTAATGATAATTTGTGATGACAATTTTGAAACACAGTTTAAATAAGGAAATCATTTAAGGTTCTGTGTTTACAACCTGTGTAAATAAAAGATTTCTTCGTTTTATCCTCAGTGAGATTTATAGAATAGAACTGATGGATCAGTGGGCATAAAAAGCCTTTCTGGTACCCTTATCTTCCTCCATATTTTTTAACTGCCACACTTTCTTGTAACTTGGGTGATAATATGCAATCCATTATACCCAGATACCATCTAACCAATTTGACTGAAATCTAAGAACTTGAAAATCAACATTATACATTTAGGTATGATCTTGTGAACACATTGCTTAAAGATATTTATGTAAATGGCTATCACAAATGATATAAACTCACCAGATAATGTGAATAAACAAGGCTAATGAAATAGGAACTTTAAGTTCATGGGACTTATTGTCTCCTAATATACTACATAGATGTTGATTAGTGTAGTAATTCATCATTCATCAGTCTCTAAGGTAAGAGGTAAGAGTAACTGCAGCTACTATTACTGGACGTTTATCATAATTCAAGGACTGTTCAAAGCACCTAATACCTATTGGTTATTTTAATAATTGCTACATTTCAGTGAGTTTGTTACTTTTAACTCACTGTACAGGTAAGAAAACAGAGCGAGAGAAAGCTCAATGGATTTGGATAATCAGTGACAACATTAGAAAATTAGTTAACCTGATTGAAAAGATTCACATCTTAATCAGGAGGCTCTGTGGCCTTTGCATTAATGTTGTGATAGGAACATTTAGAGGGAAAAAGCAAGCTGGAAGAGTAAAAAGACCAGAGTGCTCAGCTCATTGATACTATGCTCTGAGAAAGGTCAAATTTGTAAAAAAAAAAAAAAAAAAAAAAAAAATACAAATGTGCTTTTGTTGAGTAAGTCTGGCATACTGAACAGGAAGGGGACAGAGAGTAAAGAGGTAGATTAGATCAAGGATTTACGTCAGTGGAATAATAATTTCCTTAACTTCTTCAGTAAAAAATCCTAAAAATCCCAAGGCTTATTAGCCAGGAGATTCACAGGCCACCAAGAATTCCATGTAAAATTCACCTGCTGGATGAACTTTCATTGGAAAAAATTTTTTAGAAAATTTAACTTAAGATGAAAATTTAATTTATTCATTTATAAAAATAAATAACAAACCACAGCAGTATTAGCAATATTTGTGACATTATCACCAAAATATATTGCAGATATTTTCATATCACATTATACTTCTTTTGTAAATCTTAAAATGTCATTTATACTCATCACTTTTTAAAAGTTGTGTTATTAACAGGTTTTTCTCTAGATCCTTTAATGATTTAAACAAAAAGTACATGTATTACTAAATCACAAATTTTTATTTTTCAATATTTTTATAATTTTATAATGGATTTTCCTTGTAACACTATATAGTTTATACTATGCATTTAAAAGTCAGCATTCTAAGAAGTGGTTCATAGAATACATCAACTGCCAAAGACAAGAAAATAAAGATTTCTTGTTGCTAAACCCAAACTAGGAGCCCAACTGATAGCAAGGGCTTCAGTTGAACCAGTTCTCTGTTACCATATCTGACACCGTCACACTTCTCTTTCTTATTTTCTGGACCCACACTACGAGGATGATAATGGAAACACTGATTCCTTTTACCACACATCAAGACAACTTGCTAATGAATGTAATATCTTATAGTCTTCATAATACCCTACAGGGATTATATCTATATCTATATATATATATATGACAATCTCCTTCCTTCCATAAGAAAATTTTTTGTCTCTGAGTACTATAATTTATTACCTTTTCTGTCCATCTGAAATTAGTCCTCTACGTATAGACTTTTTGTTTACTCTATCAGGATATTGTTAAAATAATATGTTTCTTCCAGTACAATGAAAAAGTTAAGTTTCAGCAGGAATTCTGCCAAAGAATTTCTGAAAGTTTATTTTAAAAAATCTGGCCGGGTGCAGGGGCTCACGCCTGTAATTCCAGCACCTTAGGAGGCCAAGGCAGGCGGATCATGAGGACAGGAGATTGAGACCATCCTGGCCAACATGGTGAAATCCCATCTCTACTAAAAATTAGCCAGGCATGGCGGCACGTGCCTATAATCCCAGCTACTTGAACCCAGGAGGCAGAGGTTGCACCACTGTACTGCAGCCTGGTGAAAGACTGGACTCCCTCTCAAAAAAAAAGTACATAAGTAGTTGTTTCCTATGGTTGTGTAATTATATCTTTTATATTGCTAGCATCAACTAATAATATCGAATGAATGTAGTTGGAAATGTAGAATTATTTGTAAAAAGTAAAAGTGAAATACAATTTCATTTGCAAAAATAAACAACAGTTTAAGGTATCTTTGTTAGGTCATTTTCTTCATAGAAGACAAATCTGTAATATGCTTTAGAAATAAATTATGATTTTTTTCTGTACATGGGTTATATTTCACAGTAAAAATATAAAGTATCTATAATTGTTGAATTGCAATTATTATACAATGTGGAGTGTCATGATGTAATCAGAGAGTAGAAGATTTGAAATCACATGAAATTTCTCCAAATTACTTGCTGTGTTACACTATTGCGGGTTGCTTAATCTCTCTGTGACTTCTTTCTTTCTTTTGTAAAATGAATATGATTATAATTACCATGCAGAATTATCGTGAAGATGAAATAATAAGGTATATAAAAATGTTTGCCTCACTGGTACGTTAAATATATAGTGGCCAACAATACTGGTGAACTACCTCACATTAGTCCAATACATGTTTAGCTGAATTTCATTCTTCATTGTTGACTTTAGGAAAGAGTTCTTATTTGATAATAACAAGTGCGATTACAATCATAGTTTTCTAAATTTCAGTTTACCTCAAAACATCAGGTGATTTGGTCACAATGTACGGAGTAAAGCACATAGCTTTGAAAGCCAATTCCAATTGATAATTCTAATCTCATGGCATAATATTATTTCTCTATTTTGGTTATTCTAACTGCAGTATTATTTATTTAACTCAACAAATATTTATTCATGAAAATTGCTCTTAATTGTATGTTTCTCCAAATTGGATTTACATGATTTGTGAAACAAAATGAACTATAATTATCATTAAAATTAAAATGTTAGGATACTACTTTATGAAAGTGCAACAGCAATTAAATACAACTCAATCTTTCTCCACAGTAAAATCAGTAATAAGTTTAAGAAAGTATAATACACATGATCTGAGGCCAGACTATCTGGGTTGATATAATTGCTCTGCAACTAAATATATGACCTTAGTTTAATTGTGTCTAAAATGATTTTAATACATAGCAATAATATGTCCTAGTCCATTCTCACACTGCTATGAAGAAATACTGGTGGCTCACGCCTATAATCCCAGAAATTTGAGAGGCTGAGGCAGGCGGATCATGAGGTCAGGAGATTGAAATCATCCTGGCTAACATGGTGAAACACTGTCTATTAAAAACACAAAAACTGAGCTGGGTGTGGTGGCACGCACCTGTAGTCCCAACCACTCAGGAGGCTGAGTCAAGAGAATCACTTGAACCTGGGAGGCGGAGGTTGCAGTGAGCCCAGATTGTGCCACTGCATTACAGCCTGGGCAACAGAGTGAGACTCTGTGCAAAAAAAAAAAAAAAAAAAAAAAAGAAAGAAGGAAAAAAAAAGAAAAGAAATACCAGAGACTGCGTAATTTATAAAGAAAAGATGTTTAACTGACTTGCAGTTCTGCATGACTGGGAAGACTCAGAAAACTTACAATCATGGCGGAAGTCACCTCTTCCCAGGGTGGCAGGATGGAGAATGAGTGCAAGTAGGGGAAATGTCAGATACTAATAAAATCATTAGATTTCATGAGAACTCACTCACTATGATGAGAACAGCATGGGAAAAACTGCCCCTATTATTCAGTTACCTCCCGCCAGGTCCCATCCTTGACACATGGAGATTATGAGGGTTACAATTCAATGTGGGATTTGGGGTGGGGACACATAGCTAAACCATATCATACTTACTCCACAGTGTTGTGAGAACTAAATGAGTTAATATTTGTGGAACAAATGTCTATCACAGCATCTCACAATAAAATACACTTATTTTCTCACTATTATGATCATTCTTATTTTAATTATTGATGTGGCTTGGCTATGTCCCCCAACAAAATCTTACCTTGATTTGTAATAATCCCCATGTGTCAAGGGCAGAGCCAGGTGGAGATAACTGAATCACAGAGTCAGTTTCCCCCTTGCTGTTCTCTCATGGTAGTGAATAAGTTTCACGAGATCTGACAGATTTATAATATGGGAGTTCCCCTGAACAAGCTCTCTCTCTTGCCTGCTGCCATGTTAAGATGTCTCTTTGCTTTTCCTTCATCTTCAGCCATGATTGTGAGGCCTCCCCAGCCATGTGGAACTGTGAGTCAATTACATATCTTTTCTTTATAAAGATGTGTCTTTATTAGCAGCATGAGAAAAGACTAATACAATTATTTTCAAGGAAAACATAAATTTTAAGAAAGATACAAAAATATTATTTGAGGATTTTAAAAAATGTGAAATCACATTAATCATGTTTAAACTCAATACAGGCTTCCTGAAGGACTTGCATTTGAGAAGAGGGGCTTCCATTTCTAATACTGAGGCAGAATAGCACGACAGGTAATATGTATAGCATGGCAGGTGTATCCAATAGTGCCACACTGCCTAGATTGGAAACTTGATTCTACCATTGCATTCACTGGACAAAATTTGACATATGACCACAACTGTGGCCTTTATTTTTTAACCTGTACAGTGAGGAAAAAAATAGTACACCCCTTGTTAGTTTATAATAAAGATAAAATCACTATTTAAATGAACATGATCAAATACTGAATATGATTAAATGCATAATAAATGCTCCATAAGTATTAACAACAATGCTTTATTTAATGATCTCTGAAAATCAGATACAAATAGATTGACGTTAATTAAACTAATTGTGTATTTTGTTCTATATTGTAATATTTATGTCAATCAAAAGTATCTATACTCAAGGGTACTTGATTTCCTCTTCAAAAGATTCAATTCACTGTGGTAGGGTTGCTAAAGTTTGCTAATATTCATTTTAGCAAAGCTCTTAACATACATGTTTTTTGTCACTAACCACTACATAATCAAGTGTGCCACAAATGACAGACAGACCACCTTCAGCTAAAGCAGAACGTAAGTACTATTCTTTTCTTTAAAATAAAGCATTTCTCTGATGAAGAGAAATCATTTTATTTCCTGAGGGGAAGTTCACAAGAGGGTACTTACAACATGCAAAGAGTGAAAACGAGTAAATTTTGGGTGGAAACATAGGGAAAACCCTGAAATAATAGTATAATATAAAAAAAAAGCTACCATGCTAAATATGACCCCTTCTTACAATGAACTATAGTTCTTTAAAAATGGAAAGCTTATTCTCTGATTATATTCTGTCATAAATCATATGGACAGATGTGCGCCTTAGTTACGCATCATGGTTGATTACCATCATTCAAGGTTTATGCAACACAGGCTAAGGATTTTATTTTTTAATTTAGAATTTAATTTTCTGATTTTATAGCAGACAGAAAGTAATATCCCATGAATTTTTCTTTGTTACAGCACATCTGCACAATAAAAATATTTATGTCAAGCATCTTTCTTTGTGACTTTAAAATAATGTATAAATGTGTTTATTCTCTTCTAGAGAGTAGCATATTTTAAGTTTTTAAATGTGGTTTAAAATAAAGTGTTTGAAAATTTGTAATTATGTATTACCTTTCCTAGCTGTTAAAATAAATGGTAAATCAACACAATGTCAAAACGTGTAAATAAATAAAATTATCTGAAGAACTAGTGTTTATCAGTGTGAAGGCTGATCCAATTTAAATTTTTGGCACCAAGTCTAGGATTTTAAAAAATTACAATGTGTGTGAAGACCTTTTAACTGTTTTTGAGCTACAGCAGCCTGACTTAGGTGGGTGGGATAAATCTACAGGGTAGTTTCCTTCAAAAGCAAACTCTATAGGACCAGAGTAGTCTATTGGAGTTTCCAATCAAATCTTGTTCATTAGTGCAAGTCAGAACTATTACACAGAAAAGATTAACATGAGATTACTCAATATTTCTATAACATAGAGTTCAGATTTGACACTGGTTATGGATATAAAGTTAATGCTGAATGGGCTTCGGAATTCCAACTCATAGTTATCTGCCAGCTCCAAGGAATGAACAAAAACAAGATTGTTACAAAGCAAAAAGAAAAGAACATATGGCTGAAACAAAGCAAATTCTGTTTTTGGCTGATAAATAGCAAAATGATAAATATACATATATGGGCAATCATATTTTACCACATTAGAATTCTAGATAACAAAATATGTAATTTTTTACCTTTAACAAGAAAATTCAAAATAATTTCTGAATTTCTTTTTCAAAGAGACTATAATTTATTATGAGCATGTGGTCTTATAATAATTTTCTATTCTTGTGAAAAATACATACCAAAACATGCTTGGCTGAATTACAATATATAGGTGAAAATTGTAGAAAAAAAAAAAGACCTGACTAGAGTTTAATCATTAACCACAAAAAAAAACTTCATTCTTTCAACATTCAACAAATACTAATTGATCGATAAAATGTACAAGGCATGTGTGGTACTGTAGAAAACACTATAATTCGGTAGATGCAATCCATTCTGTCCCTCAAAGACCTTACATTCTAAAGACAAAAAGATACTTTATAAAATATGAAGTGTGAAAACAAGTGGTATATCTAACAGAATAAATGTTACATATTTAATAACTTATATTCGCCTTCTTAAATAATGGATCTACAGACTGGTCACAATGGAGAATGTAAATCTGTATCTATCTATATATTTTTTAAACAAATATGTAGTTGGGTCAAGTATAGAGCAGGCACAGTTCTGAATTTTGAAGTTCAGAAAATGGATACATGAAGTTCCTGCTCCTATAAAACTTACATTCAAGTGAGAAGAAATAGACAACTAATCAATCAAATAATCAAATTACGGTTTAAAAAAATACTACCAAACTGGGGAAAAAAGAGTGATAAGAGGTCCTGTTTTAGATTGGAAGGTCAGGGAGAGCTTCTCTAGAAAGGTCACATTTGCACAAAGATCTGAATGAAGAGAGAAAATTAGCCACAGGACATATGAATCTGAGACAGAAGAGACTCAGAGTATACAGGGCGAAGTATTCTAGGAGCAGCAAGGAAGGCTGTGTGGCAGTGGCCCGAAATGTAGGCAGGTGGCAGAGGAAATCACAGATATATGAGATAGTATAACCACCAAAAGTCTTGAAGAGTTTCAAGGAATAGGCAGGCCATAAGGAACCTTCTATCTGCAAGACTTTGAGCAGAGTAGTGATACCATTTGCCCCATTTTATTTTGTTTTAGAGAATAAACTATTTAATTATTCAGTAAAGATTGAATATATTCAAGGTATACAATGATGTTATTTGATATACATATACACTGTTTAATGTTTACCACCATTAAATTAACACATATATCACCACTCATGCTGTAATTTAAATCCCCAGAACCTGTTCATCTTATAAGAGAACATTTGCAGTCTCTGGTCAACATCTCTCTATTTCCCCACCAACCTCCCAACAGTAGTATCCACTGTTCTACTCTCAGCTTCTATGAGTTTAAGTTTTCAGATTCCACACATAAGTGAGATCATACAGTATTTGTCTTTCTCTGTCTGGCTTGTTTCGTTTATTATAATGTCTTTCAAGTTGATCTATGTTATAAAAATTGGCAATATGTTCTTCGTTTTTATGACTAAATAATATCCCTCTGTGATCTGGCCTACTTTAAAAGAACCACTCTGGCAACATGGTGGTGTATGGACTATAGAGCTGCCTGCGCAAGCATGAAGATAACTTAGCTTTTACAATACTTTAAAGATTCATGTTGGTTGCCTATGCAAGGACATTCATAGTGATAATGGTTAAATAAGTATTTCTGAGCAAATTCCAAATTAATTTTAGAATAAGTAGAAAAATATAAACCAAAATTGTGTTTTATGAAGCATAAACAGTAAATATTTTCTTGAATTACTTGCTTTTGAATAATTAAGTTTTTGGACATATAACTAAAACCCATGGACAATTCACAGTTTCACTGTATAGTGAAAAGATACAGAGTAATTAATTTTATTTTATTAAATTTCCTTGCAAATATTGAATTTATAAATAATACTTATTTATGAAATATTTTATGTATATTTATTTGATGATTATTTTTATTTAGTTTTGTGAAAATTTATATGACATAAAAATTTACCCTTGTGTGGAAAATAGTCTGGAAGGGCTGTTACAGGCACAATATCATAGACCTGTTTATTTATTTATTTTTTTTTTTGCAAGAGAGAAAAGAAAGAGTGAAAGAAAGAAAAAAAAAGAATGTAAGAAAGAAAGAGGAAGAGAAAGAGGGAGAGAAAACGGGATTCTTGTTCCATTGCCCGGGCTAGAATGCAGTCTAAAAATGGGTATTAAAAACCTCTTTTATGCCAATAATTGCACTTAACAATGGAGACAGGAAGGAATAATGGATGAAAATAAGAAGCAGCCAACCAACATTTTATTTAAACCTGTGAAATGCTATGCAATTGCTGAGGAGTGATTTACTTCCAATTATGTGGTCACTTTTAAAATAAGTATAATGTGATACTAAGAAAAATGTATGTTTTGTGGATTTGGGATGGAGAATTCTGTAAATATTTGTTAAGTTTACTTGTTCCAGGTCTGAATTCAAGTCCTGGATATCCTTGTTAATTTTCTATCTCGTTGATCTGTCTAATATTGACAGTATCATGTTAAAGTCTCCCACTATTATTGTGTGGGAGTCTAAGTCTCTTTGTAAGTCATTAAGAACCTGCCTTATGTATCTG
>CAUYLG010035153.1:0-75220 GCA_963573385.1 Cacajao melanocephalus
TGCCTATGTCCTAAATGGTACTGCCTAGGTTTTCTTCTAGGATTTTTATGGTGTTAGGTTTTATGTTTAAATCTTTAATCCATCTGAAGTTAATTTTAGTGTAGGGTGTAAGGAAGGGGTCCAGTTTTAGCTTTCTGCAGATGGCTAGCCAGTTTTCCCAATACCATTTATTAAACAGGGAATCCTTTTCCCACTGCTTTTTTTTTTGAGGTTTGACAAAGATCAGACAGTTGTAGATGTGTGACATTTCTTCTAAGGCCTCTGTTCTGTTCCATTTGTCTACATCTCTGTTTTGATACCAGTACCATGCTGTTTTGATTACTGTAGACTTGTAGTATAGTTTGAAGTGCGGTAGTGTGATGCCTCCAGCTTTTGCTGTTGTTTTTTATTTAGATTTTTCTCCTCTTGAAATCTCACATTATTACATAGTAAACTTGGCTGAAGATAATTGGCAGCTGCCCCTTTAAAATGACCATCACAGGAGTTCATCACAACCCTCAATGTTTCTCTGTGCCTATACTTTGTGGTCACTCTTTTACCCTGGGCAACTCTTGTAGTAGAGTGGCCAGATTTAGTGAATACAAATACAGAAGGCCTAGTTAAATTTGAATTTTAGATGAATGACAAAAATTTTTTTTAGTATAAGTACGTTATAGATTGGATGTTTGACCCCTTTAAATCACATGTTGAAATTTGATCCCCAGGCCAGGCCTGGTGGCTTGTGCCTATAACCCTAGCACTTTGGAAGGCCAAAGTGGGTGGATCTCTTGAGCCTAGGAGGTCGAGATCAGCCTGGGCAATGTGGTGAAACCGCATCTCTACAGAAAATTAAAAAAAAAAAATTAGTCAGATGTCGTGGTGTGTGTCTGTGGTCCCACCTCCTCTGGAGGCTGAGGCGGGAGGATAACTTTTGCCTGGTGGGTGGTGGTTGCAATGACTGGAGATCATGCCACTGCATTCAAGCCTGAGCAACAGAGCAAGACCCTGTCTCCAAAAGAAAAAGAAAAAAGCAAAGAAATTTGATCCCCAATGTGGGAGGGAGGTGGAGCCTAATGGGAGGTATTTGGGTCATAGGGGTGGATCCCTCATGAATAGCTTGGTGCCTTCTGTCCTCTTGGTGGTGAGTGAATTCACAGTCTATTAGTTGCCATGAGAGCTGGTTGGTAAAATGAGTCTGGCATCTTTCCTCTCTCTGTTGCTTCATTTTTCATTATCTGGTCTCTGTACATGCCAGCTCCCCTTCCCCCACTGCCATGAGTGGAAGTAGCCTAAGGCCCTCACCAGAAGCAGATGCCAGCACCTGCTTCTTATACAGCCTGCAGAATGTGAGCCAAAGAAACCTCTTTTCTTTATGAATTACACAGCCTCAGGTATTACTTTATAGCAACAAAAAGCAGGCTAAGACACAGTATGTCCCCAGAAGCCTGGAGTATACTTATACTAAAAAGCTGTTTGTTTATCTGAAATTCAAATTTAAACAGGGGTCCTATAGTTTTTCTGGCAACCCTACCTTGTAGCTTTTGAATTTTTACCTGTGGGACAAAGCAACAGGCACAACAAAGAAAAACACATAGGTTTTTCAAAAGTGAAAGACAAACTAACATATGTTTTGAAACAAACAATTCTGGGAAGGAAACAGCTCTTGCATACCTATAGCTGTCCCTGACACATAATTAAAATGATCCTAGTAAACATTCCCCCATAGTATTTTCTGAAACACTCATCTATGAGAAAGCTCCTTCAAAAATGAGTTTCATATTAAAATAAATTTGGATAATGCTTCATATTGTCTTATTTTCTGAGAGTCACAATGTACATTAATTAACTAAGGATGAAGAAAAGTAATGAAACCTATTTAACCTTGTATATATCAGTGTCTCCCAAGGTCATATAACCATGAAACATGAAAACCTTTTCCTTTTTTCAATCTCCCGTTGACATCCCACCAAGATCTTTTGTGAATGAACTCTGAGAATTGCTGCCTACATTGCTGAACAACCATTGTCATTGTCGTATATTCATGTTCTTAGATTCAGGAAGCAGGTTAATATTCAGAAAAGTAATTTCAATATTATGATTAATTTGTTTTAAGATTTGCTGCTTCAGATAGGAGGAAATTCAGTTAAGTGGAACACCACTTCCCCTAATAATATGGGATAAATGAGGTATCACTGCATTTTACATTTTAACTATAAGTTGTATGTTTTCTAGTAGGATATTTCATAAAAGTAGTCTAGTTTACTATTGTATTACAGCCTTGTCATGTAAATCCTAGTAAACACTTGACGGATTAAATATAGGCTCTTAATAGGCATCTCAAATGAATAATTGTGTACTGATTGTGTGTTGCCCTTAAAGAAGTGGGGATAAAAGTTAAATACATTTATGTCTAAAGTTGCAGCTCACCTAACTGATTTATACAAGCAATCTTTGGCTACGCCTCCAAAATGCCCACCAGACACATTTGGTAAAGATTTCTTTGAAAAGACATGGAGGTAAGCTAATCCAATAGTGTGTTCTAATTAGTATTAGGCATGCAGTGGTTGAGGAAATGGGATGTGCAGGTGCTATAACTTCGGGTGACTACATCAATGAATTCATAGCCCTTCATCTCCCATAATATTAACAGTTCATCATATAGTGCTGGGGGGTTTTGTTTTTGTTTTTAAGCTGAGATCACTGCCTCTTTTCATCGTAGTTTCCTTTCCTTTCACATAGGCGCACAGCATCCTCAAAACGCTGGAAAGAAAAGATAGACAAAACGAGGTAATTCTACCCCAAAATACGCATAAGCACCTGAAAAGGCCCCGAGTAATAGACTCTGAGAGTGGAATAGGTCAAAGTGTCCTACCAGGTGCCCAGATGTTATTTAACTCTCTCCTTCAGCATTTGTACCAAGTGGTCATTCAGCTCTGTGTGATGACCTCACTGTCTCTTAAGGAAGCCCATTTGACCATTAAATAGATGCTCTTCCTCTCCTCAGCAAGAAAGCTCTCAAGGCCCTCCCTGTGTTTTTGGTGATTCTGATATACTAATAAATATTCTGGAACTTAATGCAGAACACAGTCATAGACTTTCAAGGTTCTTATAATTCACAGGAGGAATGTGCGCTAAGTATTATGCGGTTTGGTTTCCTTTCAGTCCTCACTGGGGATTTTAACCCCAACTGTCTCGTCATAGAGAGAAGCAGCCAGATATATTTGTTGAATATGTCGTAGTACATATGATACTATCTATTGTACACATTTTCATGGCCCCTTTTCAGAATGACTTCAGGATTAATGTGCTTCTTCATGAAAATGCCAGGGTTGTCTTGCGAAATGTGTTAGAGGAGTGCTGAGATAAGACTTTAAGCCTCATGGGTCACCTCCCCTGTACAAGGTCAAACTAGAAGGGATATACTGGTCTACAGGCGGGATAGCTTAAGTTTTACATGACATGGTAGTCTTCATAAGGAAATGAAGACCCAAATAAATGGTTAAGCCTGAGTATCTTTATGCTAGATATGGTGAAGAATAAACACTCATGGAGAAATATGATAGGGCGAAAAAAAGCATGATCTAATGGTAATAAACTGGGGGACTGTAGCGAGGTCTGTTGCTCAGATTCCTCTCTGTGCACCTTTGTCTTCAGGGATACGGATCCCACTTTCCTGCAGGTATTACAAGGGCACCTCTCATGGGAGGGTCTTATGAGCTGCTTAAGGGGAAGGTCAGAAAATCCTTTCTAGGTTTTGTGTCCTGCTTAAGGGACGAAGGACAGAGGGAAGGTGAGAATAACCTCCCTGCTTCTACCATTTTCTCAAATTCCTTCAGCTGAAAATATTCAGTGTTCTAAGCTGCCATATTTTAAGGTAGTGCACCTTGAAGACCATTATTCTCAGAGTATCCCTAAAAGCTTCTCCGAGAGACAGTGATTGCCTGAGGGGAAGGAGATTGAGAGATGGGGGCTAGGATGTACTTCAGTATTACGTAGTTTTGAGTTTTGAGTGTTCTTAAAACTGTGTATATATGCCTATATTATCTATTCAATTTTTTTTAAATTTTAAAACATTGACAATTTCAAGTTTTAACTTATATAATGGCAAGCCAGTGAAAGCTTGTTAAAGAAGAGTGAAAAATATAATTAGATGAGTGTCACAGAAAAAGCAGTGTTGGCAATGTGGAAAATGAACTGGGTCAAGGAAAGAGAAAGTCTCTAGGAAATAGAAGTTGGTCAGCAAATGTAAGATGCCGTGGAAGAATCAGAAATGGGAATGAAAAAAAGAATTTGGGTTTATAAGTTAGAAGGTTGATCACTTTCTTTTGTGAGAATAATTTTAAGAAAGTGGTGGGCAGCAACAGGACTGCCATAGATTGATGAGTGAATCCAGTGAGGCAATAGAGATAACATACTTTCAGTGGGAAGTGAAAATTGGTTAAGTAAGGTTCTATTTTGGTCATGCTTGTCTGTATTTCCAGACAGGCCAACTACTATAAGAGCACTGTTCACAGATCCAATCAGTTACAGTTTGATGACTTATAAAATGTCTGATGCTGGCTTGTTGTTTCACTTCAGTAACACTTACTTCAGGAGTTCAGTTTGCCCATCAGTAAACTGAGGCTAATTGGACTGTCAAATATCTGACGTCTCTTTCAGCTCTCACACTTGGGGACTGACGGCTCACTGAATGTGCAGTTGTCAAGATCATGGGCTTGGAGGCAAGCAACCTGGGTTTTAATTCAGATTCCACCCCTTATTGGTAATGTGATTTGAAATGGGTTACTTAACCTCTCTATGCTTTGGTTTTTTCAACCCATAAAATGAGGATAAAAATAGTACATTGTGGAAGACAGTGTGGTGATTCCTCAAGGATCAAGAAATAGAAATACCATTTGGCCAGCAATCCCATTACTGGGTATATACTCAAATGATTATAAACCTATCTATTATAAAGACACATGCACACGTGTGTTCATTGCGGCACTGTTTACAATAGCAAAGACTTGGAACCAACCCAAATGCCCATCAAAGACTGGATAAAGAAAATGTGGCACATATACACCATGGAATACTATGCAGCCATAAAAAGGATGAGTTCGTGTCCTTTGCAGGGACATGGATGAATCTGGAAACCATCATTCTCAGCAAACTGACACAAGAACAGAAAACCAAACACCACATATTCTCACTCATAAGTGGGTGTTGAACGATGAGAACACATGGACACAGGGAGGAGAACATCACACACTGGGGTCTGTTTGGGGGTTGGGAGCTAGGGAAGGGTTGGCAGGGGGTAGGGATATTGGGGAGGGATAACATTAGGAGAAATACCTAATATAGATGACGGGGGGCTGGAGGCAGCAAACCAATCCTGTAAGATCTGCTCATATGCCCCAGAACTTAAAGTAAAATTTAAAAAAATAGTAACTCGTATGGTTATTATAAGATTAAATGTAAAATACTTTGCAAAACTCCTGTCATGGAATAAGCACTTAAAAACGAAAGCTATTTCAGGTAGGATTCAGTTCAGCTACATTTAACAGAAAACCTCCAAATCAGTGCTTGTATTAAAAAGGGGCTTATTTTTCCTAATGTGAAAAAAGTCAGAAGTAGGCAGTTTATGGCAGGAAGCACCACAACATCATCAGGAATTCACATTCCTTCCTTTTATCTGTTCCAGCATTCTCAGTACATGATTTCCATTCTCAAGTTGACTTTATGCTTGTGAAATGATTGCTGCAGCTTCAGCCATCACATTTCAGAAAGTAGGAAAAGACACGAGGCAAGGACAAGGAGAAGCCTCCCAGCTGAGTTAGCCCTCTTTAAAAGCTCCTGGACTCTTACCCAATGACTTCAGTTTACATCTCATTGGCCTTCCCTATATAATATCTCCCCAGTATAGGCGTTCTGGTGCTGGAAAGCAGGATTCTCATAATTGCTTTTATTTAACTCTATAACCACTGACCACACTATTGACAAATCATGCCTCAAGTTTTTGTTTTTTATTTGTTTAGGTTTTTTTATTACTACTGCTACTGAAATTATGACCACCAGTAGACTCTAGCTGTCATTTAAACCTCAGAGAATTGAAAAACTTCAAAAAGTTTAACCATTACAGGGCTATGTGGTTTTTAGCCTTTTGAGATCAACTATAAAATCAAACTAACACCTGGTACCATTATTTCCTATCTTATATGAGTGTCTGATTTTTAAAGTAGGAAATGTGACTAATTCTAAAAGATGAGAAAATGAACCACAACAAGTTGACAAAAAATATCTAACAAGTTAATTCTCATCAGTTTTATTGTTGGTGATTACATTCATTTTTGTGGGAGTTAAAGCACAGATAACACCTTAAAATGTTCTGTATGTCTTCTTTTGCATAATTATGGAAACATCAACCAGGGAGGAAATTGAGACAACAAAAAATTATCTAATGGATATTAGGAACCGCATAATACCACCCTTTTTTAAATCTGAATTGAACGAGTTGTATCAGTCTCAGGTAACTGAATATAATGAACAATAATCAAATCAAAGTATTTCTAAAAGTTGATATACTGCATACGTTATTATGTAATCTGTCTTTCCTGATGTTGTTTAATTCTTTCCTGCATTGACCTAGCTGACTAACATTTCCCCGTCAAATCCATATTCTCACAAGCATGTGATAGGAAAGACTAATTTCAGGTCTTGCAACCTAAATAGAAATTCTCTGCAGTGTATTACTATCACTGCCTCATCCTGCCTTTCAGTCTCACATTCATTACCCTCTCCTATCTATATTAAGCCTTTTTAGGCAGAATCTTTCCTATCATTGATTATCCTCTGATAACTCATTTTGGAGTTTTTATTCAGTTAAAATTTCCTCACCCATCAGCTGTTAAGATAGCACTAAGAGATTGTGAGTTCTTGGAAGCTCAGAGAGGCAGAACGATCTTCTCCTGTTCTATTTCAGCCTAGCTGTAGGACTATAGTCCCAACCTTCCCCTCACTGGCCACGAGTTCATTAAACTCTGATTCAAAGTGAATATTTTCATATGTTCGGAACACCCTGCATTTCTATGAAAATTCCGGAAGAAGTTTCAGGAAATTATGACTAGTTAACAAAAACTAGAATTGGGTTAATTAGTCTCTTGTAGAATGCTAACTTGTAAACTTTATTTTCTGGTCATTAAAAATATGTTTTCATCATTGCTTATCAATTTAACATATTTGTGATGGTTGAATTTCAGCCATGTATAAGTCTAAACTAAGTGGTTTTTTTTTTTCTTTTAGTATAAGCATGTGGACACTCTTTCCAAAAAACTGCCTCCTTTTGCAATGAAAAACGAAGATATAGATGAAACAGCTGTTCAGGATACATCTGATCTTAATCTAGGTAATACATTAGCATATCACATATTCCTGTTAAATGCCTGTAACTGAATTAATACCTAGCAGTGGCCTTTCAGGACATAACCAGTGATAGCTGATGACATAACCTACTGTGACCTGCATGTTACAGACCTGGCTGAGTTATTTGAGAAAACTAAGATGTAAATAACATTTAGTTTTCATCCTGTGTGCTTAAAATGTGCCTAAATGCATTTAGGAGACCTGACTAATTTAAAAAGCAAGGAAGTAATGGAGTTCATTGGGGAACAGGACATTCGTAAGGTACCAAAATATCAACCCACGTATACTTACAAATTAAAAAAGGAAAATATATCTTTACAATGGAGACATTCAGCATTTTCTACCTTAACTAAGTAATCAAACTCCTACCAACAGTGAGACAATCTAGCAGTAAGTGAGTTCTCATGTAATGCAACACAAAGTACATAGATCTTTGATAAGGCTTGGCCGTGTCCCCACCCAAATCCCATCTTGGATTCCCATGTGTTGTGAGAGGTACCCAGTGGGAGGTAATTGAATCATGGGGGCAGGTCTTTCTCCTGCTGTTCTCGTGATAGTGAATAAGTCTCATGAGAACTGATGATTTTATAAGAGGGAGTTCTCCTGAACAAGCTTACTCTTTTTGCCTGCTGCCATCCATGTAAGACATGACTTGCTCCTCCTGGCCTTCCACCATGATTGTGAGGCCTCCCCAGCCATATGGAACTGTGAGTCCATTAAACCTTTTACCTGTAGACATACCCAGTATTGGGTACATCTTTACAAGCAGTGTGAAAACAGACTAATACAATCCTGTAGAGAATTCTTGCCAAAAATCCTTAACCAGAATCTAATCAAGAGGAAACAGACAAATGTCTACCAAAATGTGGATATTCTATAAGATGACCAGCCCAGCCTCTTCAAAAGTCAATGTCATTAAAACAAACAAAAAAAAAAGGGATGATTGTTCTAAACTAAAAGAGACTAAAGTGATATAAACACTGAATGTGAAACCTAAGCTTTGATTGGATCCTTAATTGAGGAAGAAACAGCTATAAAAGATATTTTGGAGAAACTGCACAAGTTTGATTAGGAGACTCTGTAAGAGAGGACATTGTTAAATACTGTTAATTTCTTGGGTAGATGATGGTGCTGTGAGTAGGAGAATGTCTTCATTCTCAGGAGTGGCATGCTGAAGAATTTAGGGATGAAATAAAATTTAGTGCTTCTCTTTAGTAAACTGAGTAATTGCAATACCCAGGTAAAGGAATTTTCTATTGTACAATAGAAATTTCTACTGTACAATATGATACTTGAAGTTCAGCTGTCTATAATGAACATAGCCAATAGAAACAACTAATTACGACGGAGTTGATAAACCAAAGATTAAGGTTGGAACAATGACTTACAAATGTGATGAGGAGAAATCAGAGATCAGAAGTTGCTGGCTCTTATGCTGCCTCTCAGACCTCCTGCAGCCTGGGCAGACAACCCTAAACAAGCACTGCTTATTCTCTTTTTGAAATGGAATGAGACTGTGGAAGTCTTTTCAGCACAGTACTTGAGGCAGCCAGGACTATTCAGCCAGGGTTGGCACACAGACAGATTGAAATGTATTTGTCTCCTCAATCCTGGGTAGATTTCTTTAAAATTTGTTTCCTGTTGTACCTATTTCTTAGAGAGATATATTTAACAAAGAGCTGTATTTTCACAGTAATGAATGGATTTAAGTTTGGAAACTTTAAAAAAAAATCACCTCTCAGTTGCCATTACCAGGTAAAAGTAGAAACAAATTGCTTGGCCTCTTCTACATAGCTTAACAAGGTGACAACTCTACTGTTTGGTCGTAATGCTCATAAAGAACCAGGTAGCTCCTAGGGAGTATGAACCTTGCAAATACTGTCCTGTTTGTTAATGGCAAACATTCTACTGTATTTTAAGAATCGCTGCCTCTTAATGGCTTTCATATATTTAGTCTTTCTAAAGAGAGTGGGAGAAAAGGTACCTTTTTCATTGTAAAACAACTTGTTCAATATTTGTTCGTATAAACATTAGTAGTCATCATATCATTTTACAAAATATCACTTTATAAGTTTCATTTTGGGTTTTCTAGATGTCAAGCCACATAAGGTTTCAGAACAGGAATGCTCAAATGTGCTTAGTCTTCCAAAACCAGAGACTACCTCAGATAAGAAGGATTTCACTACTGAGAACCAAGCTGAAAATTTGACAAAATCTCCTGAAGGTATGGTAGTCATTTTTTAAATCTTGTTTCTTGAAACTGAATATTATGCCTTTCTGGCATATGAGAAATTGCACTATGAGGTGTGGTTGAGAGGTACAGAAAAAAATTGAGAGGGTCACAGATCCTGGAGCTATGAAGCTTTGCAAAGGCTTCTTAGCACATCAAAGTATCTCAAAAAGCATTTTTGAGAATGACTGCAAGTTCCAGATTGAAAGAAAGAAATACAAATACTTTTTTGATGTTATTTTATTTCATTTTTACTTTATTTTATCCCTTTAGTTCTCTGAGAACTTGTATGATTTATTCAAGGTGAGACACCTGATAGCTTTTCTTGAGTAGCCAGAAATTTGGTACTCAGATTTACCTGTTATTTCAGTATTTTCTTGGTCCTGTGGGTGCTAGAAGAAAAACATAAGATGTAGTCTCTATCTTACATAGCATGTAATCTTATTGGATTAGCAGAAATTGAAATACAGAATAATATGGGATAATATCTAGTTATAATGGCGTTACATTATGCTGATTTTTCTAAGATAATTCAATTAAACATAGCTGGTCACAAAAGAGAGATAGAGAGGGTAATTCGCATTGCCTGGGTAATTTTGCCACAATTTGATTCTTGTGGGTATGTTCTATGCCGAATGTGAGATGGGAATCTACTGATGGGTTTCAGTTATCTCTTGTAGAGCAAGTATTTTGCCACATTTATGGGTGAATTAAGAGATTTACCTGCCCAGGTGCAGTGGTTCATGCCTGTAATCCCAGTACTTTGGGAGGCCAAGGCACGTGGATCACCTGAGGTCAGGAGTTCAAGACCAGCGTGGCCAACATGGTGAAACCCTGTCTCTACTAAAAATACAAAAATTAGCTGGGCATGGTGGCACCTGCCTATAGTCCCAGCTATATGGAAGGCTGAGGCAGGAGAATCACTTGAACTCAGGAGGCAGAGGTTGAAGTGAGCTGAGATCGCACGACTGCACTCCAGCCTAGGCAACAGAGAGAGACTCTGTCTAAAAAAAAAAAAAACAAACCCACACAAGACTTTTGCCTTTCTGACTTAAACGTCTCTCCTATAAGTTTTATTCATTCAGTGGATGATTACTCAATGCCTACTGTGTGCTAGGCATTGTTCTAGGCATGGATATACAACAGTGATGAGGCCATAGTCTTATGGAGCCAGACCCCTCCCATATTTTGGGCAAACCTAGACAATATGTAAACAAATAAGTCAGATAAATTCAGATTGTAATAAATATTTTGACATAATGAAATAGCATAATGTATGAAGAGTGATTTGGGGAGAGGGGCAACATTCCATTAGGAGATTACAAGACCTCTCTGAAAAAAATAGTTGAGTTGAGACAAGTACAAGAAGGAGTCGGCCCTGCCAAGATTAGGAGAGAGGAATAGTCCATGCAGTGAGAAGAGCAAGTATGAAGGTCCTGTGGCGAAGAAACATCAAGAAGGCATGTGGCTAGAACACAAGGACCAAAGGAAAAAGTAGAAGAAGATGAGGTCAGACACAGGGGCAGAGGTGAGATCATGTAGTATTTCTAAGTGCAGTTTTATTCAAACATCAGTGGAAGGTTTTGAGCAGGGTAGTTACATGGCTAAGTTTTATTTGTAAAAGATCACTCTGTGAGGATAACAGCTTGTGGCAAGGAACAGGAGGAGTGAGAAAAAGAGCAGGCAAGGAAGACGCAGCTGAAGCAGCACATGTGAGAGCTGCCGAAGACATGGGCTCCGGTGGTCGTAGGGGGATGCTGAGAAGCAGATTAATTAGAAATATATCATAGGGTGAAGCCAATAGGATTTACTGCTCAAGAGGATGCAGGTGTAAGACAAAAAGAAAATTCAAGGATGATTCTCAGATTCAACCGATTGTGAGGCTGAGAATTTGCAGTTTTGACAAGTTCGCAAGCGGTGCTAATGTTGCTCGTATAGGTTCATGCCTTGGGAATGACTGTCGTGAGGTGAACTCTAGAAGGTGAAAGTCAGGCAGAGGAAGAGCCAGTAAAGGCCGTTAAGAAGAGCCGGTAAGGTAGCAGAAAAACAGAAGTGTGAAATCACTGAGTGTTTTGAGTGTAGCAAGTGCTCCTGAAAGGTCAAGCAAGGTGAAGAAGGAAGATGGGGTTGAACAAGATGGAGATCACTGGTGAACTTAACAAGGCCAGCTTCCAAGTACAGAGGGGACTGAAGCCTAAGTGAAGTGGCTAATAGATAGAATGGCAGCACAAGAGTACCTACCTTTACCCTAGAGTTTTGCTGGAAAGACTAGAGAAATGGGATTGCAGATAAAAGAGGAATATGTAGTCAAGGAAGAGATATTTTTCTAAAGGTTAGGCATACTGGAGCCTAATTTGTAAATGATGATAATTTCATAGCAGAGAGAACTTGATGATGCTGGAGAGAGGAGCACCACGTTGCAAGACAGCAAGGTCCTAAAGAAGATGAGAGAACATGGCATCTTGAGTGACAGAGTTAACCTTAGATGTGAACAGGGCCACTTTAGCCATAGAGACAGGAGAGAAGAGAGAGAACAGGGATATATTTGCAGGCAGGTTGATAGGTTTGGTATGGGGGATGATGGATGAGGGAATTCCTGTCTGATTGCAAAGGAGCGGATATAATGGTAGAGCGTTATATCTACTCCAGAGAAACAGGAAAGCAAACCAAGAGGGGAAAGACGGCCTGTGTAAGGGGTAGTATTGGTGAGAGACATCAGTGAGGCCAAATAATTGCCTGCTTGACATGTCAGAAAAATAAGCTAGAAGAATAGGAGGTGGTAATCCAGAAAGTGTGCTGGAAACAGATTTTGAAAATGGTAGAATTCTCAGGGTCGGCAAGGTAAAAAATGTGGCCATGGGACTTTCTGAGGTGGAAAAGGTGAAGACACGGTGTGATCAAGAATCAGATAGGACTGGGTGTTGGATGGATCATCCAGGTGGTATCATCAGGAAAGATAAAGTGGGGGACCCTCTCAGGTGTTAAAATCACCAGTGAGTAAAGGGAACGATTGAGAGTGGTCAGTAAATGACAACCACTTGGAGAGTTAGTAACAGTCTGATGGCACAAGCTTCAACGGAACAAAGCTTTGAAGGAGGAAAAATAAATTGTTTTGAAATAAGAAGGACACCTACTGCACCCCCAGGTACTGAGGTACTCAAGATAAGGGACAATAATATGACTTCACTGTAAGTGGAAAATTAAATTTTGATATAAAAAAGTTTAAAGAAATTCAGAGTAGTAAGGAATTAACACAAAACAGTGGAGAAAGCTTTATGGGAGGAGTGGTCTTGAAAAATAAACAGAATTTCATAGATTTTGAGATTTAAGAGGTGAATCACCTATGACTACCCTCATTTTACCTAAGGAAACTAAAACCTGGAGAAGTCAAGGAATATCTAAAATCATATAGCAAATTTGTGACTGAGCCAGGGCTAGAAAATGAGTTTCAAGACTCCCAATTATCTATATTTTATTACATTACATTTTAGATGTAGGGAAGAGGAAAGAATATTTTATTTTATTTTATATTTTATTTGGGACAGAGTCTTGTTCTGTCACCAGGCTGGAGTACAGTGGTGCGATCTTGGCTCACTGCAACCTCTGCCTCTGGGTTCAAGTGATTCTCCTGCCTCAGCCTCCTGAATAGCTGGGTTTACAGGCGTCCACTACCAAGCCTGGCTAATTTTTTTTTTTTTTTTTTTTTTTTTTAAGTAGAGACGTGGTTTCACCATGTTGGCCAGTCTGGTCTCAAACTCCTGACATCAGGTGATCCGCCTGCCTTTGCCTCCCAAAGTACTGGGATTACAGGTGTGAGCCACCACTCTCGGCCTTAATATTTTATTTAAAATAAAATGAATGTGTTTAAAAGCTTGAAGGGAGAAATGAACAGGAAATCGGTGTAAGTAGATCAGAGAGTTTTTATTTAGTAATAAAACAAAATGACATCTGGAAAATGCAATTGAGTCAGCTAGAGAAGGTTTGGACTTGCAAAATGAAACGTGGGTTCCGTGCTCACTGTGATAATACTGCATGGAAGTGTCCCCAAATCCTGTGAATTTCCATGGCAGCTCTGCCCCAGACTGGTACAAGCCAGGGCAGTTTATCCTGGGAAAGGTCGTTGTTAACCATTCACCAGCACACCTCTGGCTGCAGATGAGGTTCAGGTGTATTCTAAGAAGGCCACACTGTAGGAGCTAAGGAGCCACCGCTTCGGGCAAGCTGTCCTCATAGCAGAGTGTCAAAGCTCAAGAGATGCCGGCAGAAACACGTGCTGCCCCGCATAGCTTCTGCTCAGCCTGGCATACACTGCCATCTACATACACCTTTGTTGGTTAAAGCAAGTCCCATGGCCAAGCTCAAAGTCAATGAAGCAGAGAATTATATTCCACCTACAGGGAAGCCATTCTGAAAGGGGAAGTCAATAATTGTGAATAAATAATCCAGCCTTGCTCAGCATGGTAACAAGGAACCACTACCGGTTCCTGAGTTGGGTCAGGTCCAGCAGTAATATTCAGATGAATGCACTAGTTGGACTGTACCAGTTATTCAAATACTAAAGAACCTCTGTGTCAGCTGGTAATCAGCCACTGCTCCAAGCCCCTCAAGGACTCCCTCCCCCGTTATCCTGATCCCTGCAGAAGCCTTAGGTAGGCTCAGTGGAATAATAATCTGCATGTTTTATGGGAGGCAGTCTAGTATAGTGCAGAACTAAGAGTACAGGCTCTACCTGGGTTCATATCCTGGCTCCTTGTGTAATAGCTATGTGACACCAAGCACATTATTTAAACCCTCTATCTCTTCCTATTGCTCTTCTGTAAAGGGGAAATAATGGTATGTATAGCACAGGGCTGTGAGAATTAAATCAATTAACATATGTAAAATGCTGAGCACAGTGTCCAGCTCAAGATAAACTCCATATTTACTATTAATAATAATAGTATGAGCAACAAATTAGTTCTTATTAGACTGATGCATGCATGCACACAAAGCAGTAATACACATATGGCAAGGATATGAACAAAAACTATACCAAGCTACTAGAATGGTTGCCTGTGCAGGGAGTGGTGATCAAAGGGAATAAATCCATTAAAACACTGATCGCTGAGTTCCATTCCCAGAGATTCTGATTTTGTTTTGGTCAGGAATAGGTGTTTTCTGGCATGTGGACTGGAAATCTCTGTTCTTCCAAAAGCAGCCCAGGAGACTTTGATGCACAGATGGGTTTGGGACAGGCCAAGTAGTAAAAGGAGCAGGTTTTTTCTGGATCCAACACGCTTTGGTCCACATTCCAGCCCTGACCCTCATTATAGTTTCTTGAGCAAGTTATTTAATCCTCTGAACCTCTGTTTCCTCATCGGTAAAAAAAGAGATACTACTACTGTATTAGTTGGGACTTTTTAGTTTACAACTGTGAGAATTAAAACTCAAACTCAGTTGAACAACAAGAAGAATAAAGGAAATTTATTGGTGGCCAAAAGCAAATCACAGAAAAGTGGCTGTGGTGCTAGCCCATGGGCATTTGGCTTCAGGCACTCTGGCTTTCCAGGAGAGTATTTGTGTCTGATTGCCTTTTTCTCTCCACATCCTCCCTGCCTCCACCGTGACCCATCCCTGCTTGTTCCTGTTTGGTTTTATCCTCTCCTACAAAGGACAGGCTATGTCAATGCAGCAGAGATCATGACCATAAAGGCCCAAGATTCTGATTCTTCCAGATCTATAACCTAGTATGCAAGATGGGGTTATCCCTGTGCTCTTCAGTGGAAATATCCAGGGAAGGGCCCTCGTGGGCTGGGCTTTGCTCTTCATGGTTCGGACTGGGGATGCCCTGGAAGCAGATGTGTATGGTAGGAGTGTGCTTAGAGATGGAAGATGGGAGGAATGCTGAGCAGTCCAAGATGACAACTGCCACAAGTTGCTCATTCAGATGTAAAAACGAGTGTGGCACTCACCTGCAGATCACAGACACTGAAATATTGGTCCCCTTCCTTTACCTCTCTTCCTGATTTGAATGCAGGAAAGGACTTTTAACTACCATGATCTCAAATACAATTCTTATTTCCTCCTCCTGGATCTGTGGGACAAAGACACACAGCTATTGCTGCATGGATTTCCTACACTTGCTCATTCCGTTATGCAGCTGAGGAAAAGAACAAGTCACTGAATTTAGTGATCTGAAGATTTAATTTCCTGGCTTAATGTATCTATACTTACTAAACCATTTTTTAGAACTATAAATGTAGTAGTAGAATCAAAGAAATCCTTGGGAATTTTTTACTCATTAGTTTTAAGAAATCTTTCAGAGTTAATGTTTTATTATATTATATCTTGTTTTAATATTTAAGAGAAAGAACCTTGAAGACTTGGGTATAATTCAGTTTATCCTAGGCAAGCTATTGCCTCCTTAGAATCCTATTTTTTCATTTATTGAAAAAAAAAAAGGATGCTAATAGCATCTGTACTGCCCACCTTATAGGGTTGTTGTGAGGACAAGTATTAGGTTAGGTATGTAAAATCAGTTTGTAAAATGAAAAGGCATAAAATGAGAATTAACAGAAGACTTTTCTCCTTTTAAGTAAGCTCTCTAAACTAAAAATAGAACTTCAATTTGACCCAGCAATCCTGTAACTAGATCTACCCCCAAAGGGAAAGAAATTGTTCTACCAAAAAGACACACTCATGGTCACGGCAGTCATGTTCACAATAGCAAAGACAAGGAATCAACCTCCATCAATGATGGACTGGATTTTTTAAATGTAGTATATATACACCATAGAACACTATGCAGCCATCAAAAGAATGAAATCATGCTCTTTGCACCCACATGGATGCAGCTACAAGCCATTATTCTAAGCAGATTAATGCAGAAACAGAAAACCAAAAATCCCATGTTCTCCCTTGGGTAGGAGCTAAATCTTAGATACTCATGAGCATAAAGAGGGGAAGAGGAGACACTAGGAACTCCAACAAAGGAGGGAGGAAGGGGGAGGGCAGGCTGAAAAACTCCCTGCTGAGTACCGTGTCCACTATTTGGGCAGCAGCATCATGCAGTGTACCCTTGTAACAAATCTGCAGTCAATCTAAAAGAAAAAAATGAAATGAAATAAAATGAAAATAAACAAGCTCTTTGAAAGGCAAGGAAGAGACGTTTCCAAGTTGGTTTATGTTCTTATATACTCTGTTATTACTTCAAATGTCTTTGAATGAAATGTCCATGCGGCATAATTTAAGCTCTCTGTCTAACAGAACCAGAATCTTTTGAGCCCATGAAAATTCCAACCCAGTCCTTGCTGCAGGATGTTGCAGGACAAGCGAGAAGAGAAAAAGTGAAGTTGCCTCGTTACTTGCTGAGTTCCAAGCCTAAGTCTCGACCTCTCGCAAAGGTAAAATGGACACGGGAGCAAATTCCCCAGAGCCGATCAGCATTTGATATAATTCTTTATTTTTTATTTTTTTCAATCCTGCTCCTTCTGTAGATTTTATGTAATTCTGACTCACTGAAGTTATTAGTTTCCAGCCACTGTGTACTGCTATTGACCATCTCCACAACTCACCATGAAGGTCTTTAAACTTACATCTCACACGTGTAAACTAAGGCGGCGCTTTCCTGGAGCTGATTCATACAAGCTCCTGAGAGAAATTTTATGAGCCAGTCATCAAACCACTGATAGCTTGAAATCAGCCATGCTGGGAGTACTTGCACCACAAAATTAGTAAACGCTAGAAATCAGAATTGTTTTCAGAGAGCCAGTTTACCGGCATACTGCAACAGGCTAAAGGGATCGTTGGCCACCATTGCCATGACTCTTAGAATAAAATCCAAATGACTTAGCATGAGGACAAGGCATGGCCCCGTTTGCTTCTTCACCCTCACCCCGAGTCAAACTCACTCAAATTCAGCCATTGTGGATTTCTCTTCGTTCTTTAAAAATGCCAAGCCCCTTTCTTCCTCAGAGCCTCTACAATTAAGATTCCACCCAGTTTTGTTGGGAAACCTTCTGGAGCCCATCAGTTTTGATAATTCTCTGTTTTTTTTTTCTTTCATAGCACACTGTGTTTATCTCCATCACAGAATTTATTGTAACATATACATAGCTGACATAATTATAGCACATCTCAAACTGTAATGCATATGAATTACCTCGGAAACTTGTTAAAATACAGATTCTGACTCACTAAGTCTGGTGTAGGGCATGAGATTCTGCACTTCTAACAAACATAGGAACAAATTCCCCAAAGCCAATCAGCACTGATGTCAGCACTGCTGATCTGAGGAATAATGAAGGCAAGAGCAATGGTTCTCAAAGTGTGGTTGCCTGACCAGCAAAATTGCCAACCCTGAGAACTTGTTATAAATGCAGATTCTTGGGCTCTACCCCCCAACCAACAGAATGAAAAACTCTGGGGGTAAAGTCAGCAATCTGGGTCTTAATGATTTCTCCAGGAAATTCTGATGGATGCTAATGTTTATGACCACTGGCACAGATGAAAGAGCACACACTCTAGAATCGGGCAGACATGAGTCTGAATCTTTGCTCTGCCACTTACCACTTGAACAATTACCTGTCTTTCAGTTCTCTAAGCTTGACTTCCTTATCCTTAAAACAAAAACCTAAAATCCTTCCTCACAGAGCTGTTGTAAGGATTCCATGAGAATATAATCATTCATTTCCTCCAGCAACCAAGTAGTTATTTTCCTCTGGTGACAGGGACTGTTTTTGTTTTTTTTTTTTTTAATCTTGGGAACTCCAACTAGAACCATTTTATTAATTTTTCCTTAATGCAAAGGTGCAAGATTCTGTCGCAGGAAAAGTGAACACATCCTCTTTTGCATCTGCTGCCATTAACAATGCAAAGTCATCCCCTTTTGGGTTCCATCTTCTCCCATCATCAGTGAAGTTTGGAGTGCTTAAGGAAGGACATACCTATGCCACAGTTGTAAAGCTCAAGAATGTTGGAGTGGACTTCTGCAGGTGAGGCCGAGGGACCAAAGGTCTGCTCAGGTTACCTTTCCCTACACTGACACTTGTCTTTGGTCACTTACATCAGTAAATGTTTATTGAACTGAGCTGGAATCTCCTTGAATCTTCACATTATTCATTCAGTCATTTGCACACTAATACATTCATGCATGCATGCATTCATTCATTCATTCATTCATCAACAAATCAGTGAATGTTTATCAAGTCCCAATTATATGGTAGATATTTCCTTGCCCTCCCATTAATCATTATCCATACTTCAGTAAAAGCAACTCACATCCTGATCTCCACTAGCTAAAAAAAAGGGGAGGTTGTACAAGTGTTATAACAACTAATGCACAATATTCGAAAGTCTTTTTCTCAAATCCACTAACTATAATAATACCAGCTGATGTTAGTTTGCACTTTATGATCTGAAAAGCACTTTTAATTACGTTGTTTCTGCATAATGGAGGCAAAGACTTTAGAGACTCCTATAAAAGGAGAAACTGTGTAACTTGTATTAACTTCCTGTAGGCTGGTAGAGGCCAGACTTCAGATCTCTTGAGTCCCACCACATACTTTGCTTTACTAATGCTTTGTTTTTTGTGAAATTTCAGACCTTTCCATTGGATCGATAAACCATATACCCCTATCAAACTATTCCCAATCACAAAATGTCCACTATTCTATTTTGAATTAAACATAAGCATGTATATTACTTGTGGAATGTATATTACTTGTGGAATGTGTATTACATGTGGAATATATGTTTATTTCAATTGCAATCCTTTTCAGAGTTGAGTGGTAAGTCCTTCAAGAATGTTTATGATTCTGGATTGAGGACTGGAAATTAGATAGAAGAAAATGATAGAAGCATCCAGTTTGGAAGATCCCTGTCGCATTTCAGTTATTTCAGTTGAGGCAAATCCCCAGCTTCAGGAATAACCTTTGCTTTCTGAGTAACAGTGTGATGTGGAGCTCAGGCCACCAAATCACACATTAATTGATTTTTAGGTTGTTGCCAACAAAGTGGGTGGGGAGAAATGGAGAGTCAACCTCAAACTAATAAAACTCATTCGTGCGGGTCCTATCGCTCCAGTATAAAATTTTAGTTTTGGAGTTTTCACTCTTAAGCTTGTAAAATTCAGCTGCGATAGAGCAGACAGCAAGGTTGATGGTAGAAGAAGCAGGGTTGGGGTCAGAGTGAAGGTAGGCTTTCCTTGGCATTTTAATTTACTCCAGGTCTTTAACCTTCAAGCAGAACCCACAAACCACAGGAAGGGAGAGAGATCAATAAGCACCATGTGTGAGCTCGGAGCTTTTCAAGTTCTTCTACATTTTCTGAGCCTTTCTGTTTCTCCTCTCCTCAAACATGCAAACCCCATACCAAGACAGGGCAAGGCTGGCTCTCATGCTCCACTGCTTTCCAAAAGAGCCTTTATTCTTCAGCTTAACGACCTGGCTGCCAGCATTTGCGTTCATGCTGGCGGCTACGCTGAAATGCACACACCAGCCAAACAGTCCCACTGCCCAAGCTTGGGCTGCTCGTCAGCAGCTAATAACGAAGGGCTGAAACTCAGGCTGGAGCCCATTTTACGCTGATGAAAACTGTTGGAAAGGCAACTGTGAAATGGGCCCCAGATTCTTCTCCCAATTGAATATTAAGGTTGTTTTTCTAATGGTATGGACCCCCGGCTCCTGTGTAGCAAATATTAACACCTTTTTTATTTTACAACATCCCAGCTTATTCATTGCTCATGTTTTTCATTATGGCATAGATTTATTTTCATCTTTCTTCCTTGTAGGTTTAAAGTGAAGCAGCCCCCACCCAGCACAGGACTGAAAGTGACTTACAAACCTGGACCTGTAAGTCCTACATGTCATCTGCTGTGTGTGCTTGTGTGCATGCAGGTGAATGTGGATTGGTTTCCAGCGAAGTGGGCTTTGAGATCATTCTGCCCATTCAGTTTAAACTATACATAAGTCTAATTTTTCTAATATCATAAGCAAAAGATTTCTGGTAGTGATAAAATATGTGGCTTGATAGCATTCATTCCATGTAGTAATCGTGAGACCGATCGTATACAAAAACAGTTCAACTTCCAGCTATGGAAACAATTCTGAAGCTCACCTCACTTGTCACAATATTACAGTTATGTACCATTGTATGAAAACTACCTTTTTAAAAAGTAAATCCTTATGCAAAGTGAGAAATATTTTGGAAAAATAATTATTTCATTCTTTATATATTATGTAAATCTGGTTTGCTCTCTAGGTATTTGCCAAAGAATATTATTTAATACCATACTAAGAAATCATACTTATTAAACTCATCAGTTGCCTCATTTCTCCAAAGATCTCTGAAAATACAATATCAAAAATGTCAACCTCTTCTGACTTTATTTGATACATCCTCCAAAATGGCATGTTTAGTAAACAAAATACGTATATTAATAGCATATTCCACTTTAAATTATAACTTCAGAAATACAGGATGATGTAAACATAAGTTCATCTTAAAATATAATAAAGTCACATTTATAAGTCTTGATCAGTGCATCATCTGGCTGCTTTAATACCCCTTTCACTTCACACTCAACAAACTTTGAGTTCCTCCATATGCCATTTAAAGTGCCGGAGCACAGAGAATGTTAAAAATGAATAAGACACCTAAGAAGCTTACAGAGCCAGGTACACAGCGAATACTCAAGAGATGTGTGATTGAGTGACAGAATGAAGTGAGTTTGACTGGCAGGTGCATGACCATTCATCACAGATGGGAAAAATGCATAGGCCTATAAGAACAGTGAACAAAGGTGTCCAGTCCTGTTAACAAGCACCCAGTGCTCGCTGAGTTTGAAGCTCTTAAAACAGCCGCAGTTACAGGCTCATACTGAAGGGTCAGTTTGGTATAGTGCAAAGTCCGTTGGCTTCTTGTCGTGACTGTGCCATCAAGCAGTTCAGTTAATGTTCTGAGCCTTGTTTTCCTCATCTGTAAAGAGGGAGTTCAGGCCAGATTATTTCCCAGTCCCCTTCTAGCTATAATATGCTCTATAGAAAACAATATATTATACAGGCTGAAACTCCAAAAACATTTTGAGATTATATCCACTAATTCATGAGTACTGTTCTGAAGTAATTTATCACTGTACTGTGTCAAGATTTCAGACCCTTCGCAACATAAGGCAAAGACAAAAATCAAAACAAGCCCTTCTTCCACTGTTCTGGGAGTTAACAAATCTCATTTTAATTTAAAGTAGGGATTATGCCAAAAGCCAAAATGACTGTTGGATCAACCTTTATAGGTGCTAAAAAACACAGCATGTAGTCTTTGAAGCTCACTCTGCACTATAAGGTTTTTTTATTTATTTATTTTTAAGTTTTTGATAGTAGGTTTTGGCTCTGGCAAAAAACACAATCTGTAGACTTCCCCATATGTAAATCTAACCACTGTTCAGCTTGGTTAGTGGCCAACACTAAATGAATCTGCTCAGAGGCTGGGCAGACCTGTATGATGGCAGTATTCCAGTTCTCCTCACGCTGAATTTCATCATTGCCCAGCCCTGCTCTGACTGCTGGACTTGGAGGAGAAGGGTCTGCTGTTGGGCATCCTCCAGTATGCATACCTTGAAAAGTACATTGTTGAAAAAAACTAACACATTTTTCAATTCTATTTATAAGACTATATTGAAGAAAACATTCCATTTATATCTAATTGCTTTTCATTTGGTAGTTTCAGATTTATTTTTTTCCGGATAACTGTTCCCAAGTCCGCTTTTTAACCCAGGAGGCAACTTAGAAACAAACAGCTCTCTCTTCGCTGGCTAGTGTTCTCTTCCAGGAATACGGCAAGGCACCCGTGCCTTGCCGTGTTCCTTCTTTGTTCTGTATCAGCTTTCTTCTTTGCTGGTACGATCCTCTTCCATGGGCTTTCAGAACTAAGCAGTTTGGCATTTAAGCTAATTTTGTCTCCCTCTACTGGCTTCATTACTTTATGCATCCTGCATTAGGAATACCCTAAAGTCATGCTGGTCCAGCCCACGGCCCAGGACGGCTTTGGCCTAACACAAATTCCTAAACTTTCTTAAAACATGAGATTTTTTTTTGCAATTTTTTAAAAGCTCAACAGCTATCTTTATTGTTAATATATCGTGTGTGCGGCCCAAAACAATTTTTCTTCTTCTAATATGACCCAGGGAAGCCAAAAGATTGGACACCCCTGCAAAGGTGTAGGAAAGTTAAAGGATTCACCAAGCCTGTTAAAAATTTTATTTTCTTGAGAAAGAGTCTTGCTCTGTCACCAGCCTGGAGTGCAGTGGTGCAATCTCAGCTCACTGCAACCTCCGCCTCCCGGGTTCAAGTGATTCCCCCACATCAGTCTCCTGATTTATATTTATATTAAATTAAATTTATCTTTATCTGCAATAGCCCCTATTGTAGATTTCACTACTGAAAGTCACTACGACATTCAAAACCTAGCACAATTAGGAGTATTGCAAAATTTTGCCTTCAGTTCCATTTCCAATAACCTGGCATTTAGCTTCCTTAGGCTTTTTCCTAAATAGCACCTGGTTTGCCCCTTCAACAGTTTACCCTAGGTCCCCTTTAATTTAATGGAATTCTACCTTCATTATGAAGTAATTCTGCTAAATGCTTATAATAACTACCATTTATTAGTACCAGATTTACAGATGAAGAAACCAAAGGTAAGCAAGTTTAAGTAACTTGCCCAAATTAGTGTTAAAAGCAAGGTTTGAACTCAGAGGTGTCTGGTCCTAAAGCCACCTTGTGTCTTGTAGGTGGCAGCTGGTTTGCAGACAGAACTGAATATAGAGTTATTTGCCATGGCTGTTGGAGAGGATGGGGCCAAGGGATCAGCACACATCTCGCACAATATCGAGATAATGACTGAGCATGAGATTCTTTTCCTACCTGTGGAAGCAAATATCCTTTAAAGTTCAACTTGAGTAATCATATATAGTGCAGAAATTATACGAGTGAGGAAAACGCGGAAGTCAAAATGCATCTCTATTATTTCTATGTTCAAAATCGTAGAGTTAAATTTATTTCTGTAAGTAAGCAGCCATGTTGTGAGGAAAAAAAAAATCATTAAGACAAAGACTATCATCATTCATCTTTGAAAGCACCTAGCCAAATCTAAAAAATACCTGACACATAGTATATGTGCAGTAACTTCAAGTTGAATAAATATAAATGTTATTGGCTATCTATGGAATATCAGACAGAATAGTGAAACAGCAAGTCTCTATCACAAAAAACTAGAATTTTATGGAAGGATAGGAGGTACCTTCTTATTATCTTTATAATAAGAAGTTGGGTATTTACTGAACTATGCATACATTCCTCCATATCAGTGCTCCAGCCACACAGATATTAGATAGATACCAAGTACCTATTGCTTCCAAGGTACTGTGTGAAATAGTTTATCATATATGACAATGGATAATTGGGCTCTGTCTTAAAAGATATTATATAATCTAGTAGCAGAAATAAAGTATTCACATTTTATTCCTATTTTGTACTTCTCTTGTGGCATGAACTGTGTACTGCTTGTGTTATAGTTCTATATTTATTTGATATTTGAGCTGGGTCTTACAGAATGTGAAAACTTGATTGAAGGCAACTTTTAAGTACAAAGAATGAACAAAGCCATGGCAACAGGAAAGCTCCAGGTGTTTGGGATGATTGGCAGGGAGTTCAGCATGCCAAGAGCTTGAGTATTGGGAATGTAGTGGGAAAGTAGGTTGGTGTCAAGTTGTGAAAGATCTTAAATCCTTGGCTTGAATTTTATTATTTAAGCAGCAGTGAACCACTGCAGATTCCTGACCCTATGGGTGACAGGATCAGCATATATTTATTAAGATGAATCCAATGTTATTGTGGAGGACATGTCGAAGGGGAACAACTGGATGTGTAAAAGAACCATTAGAAGTCTACCTAAATGGACCATGCATAAGAACAAGGGCAATGGTGGGGTGGGGGGCAGGCAACAGTCAGCATAAAAGAGGGACATGAATGAAAGACGTCGTGGGGGAAGGAAACTGCAAAATCTGAGGTAGAAGCCATTGATGGATGCAGGAAAGAGGACACAGAGTGCAACCACAAAGTTTTGGGCTGAGGTAATGAATCACGGCTATGTAATATTAGATCTCAACTGAGAAGCCAGAACTGAAGATGTAATAATTTCAATCATTGTTTGCACAGAGGTGATGACTGAAGGTAAGGGCAAGGAGCAGAAATTTTGAGTCTGGTTAGGGAGCAGGAGGAAGAGGGGCCAGTGGAGACAAAAGCAGCAATTAGAAGAGCATGAAATACTTCAGAAGCCTTAGGGAGAATTTCAAGGAAAAGATAGACACAATTAACAGATGCTATCGAGATGTCAAAGAAAATTCAGATTTGAAGTGTTAAATTTGGTTGGGACAAAAACTAAATCGCAAAAAGTAAAGAATGACTGTATTAAGAAAGCAGAAACATTAGTTATGGATATTCTTTCAAGAAAATTTATAAAAGAAGAGAGCAAGAGAATATGGTACCTCAAGCATGCAACAGAATATAGGAAGGATTTTTAGTTTAGTGTATACTATGTATGATTGTAGGCTGACGAGAGTGGAGAAGAAGAGATATATCAAAAATATGAATGAGTAGAAGTAATTGAAACTGCAATCTCCAAAATAGGGCAAAAGAATAATAAAAAACAGAGCTGAAGGATTAGTCTTGGCAAGAAAGAAGCTGAAGATAGCTGAGGATTCAGACATTCTGAGGTGAAGGAGAAAGTTAACTGTGTCAGATGACACTGATGTCAGTAAATGAAATTGAGTTCATTTGTTCATCTATGTTTTCAAAGATGCAGAAAGCCCTGCCTTTATGTAGCTTACATTCAGCGGGAGGACATACAGTACACAAAGTAAGTAAACCATAAACAACCATGGCAGTATAAGTACAATGGAGCGAAATATAAAGGAAGAAATGAAGGTTCTCACTGGGAAAGTCTCTCCCTCCCTCTCGCCTTCCTTGCCTCCCTCCTTCCTTTCCTGTTTTTGAGTAATGATGACAGGGTTTCTCCATTGTGACAGAAGGAAACTACCCAAAGAACTAGTGTTTTCGTCTGGGAATTAAATCAAGTGCCCTTGCCCTCCCTACATAGGTTAGTAGATGTGGATACCTGAATCACTGCTGCTGATCATGGGAATGAAATCATTTGCATTTGTAATACATTTTCTATTTCCCTGCTTATAGATTAGAGAGAACCTGTCAAACACAGATAGATAAAGGGCAAAAAGAATCTTACCAGATCTTTTATCTACTTATTTCCAGTGTCAACAATGATAGTTCATAGCCCATTTCCCAAGATCTGTCCCTCTCCCCACCGAAAGAAAGCGTAAAATCTGTCGTAGATATGGTTCGGGGATTGACCATGCTGATGGCTCCTTAGAGAAAGCCAGTCATAGGAGAGAAATGTACTCTGGGGAGAACAGAAGACATTCTAGACATTGACATATCCATCTTCTAACAGCTAAGCCTGAGCATGTAGAATTTGCATTGGATAGACGTGTTCAGAAATGCTGAGTGTACAATAAAATTATATTGTTTGTTAAGAAGAACAACGGCAAAGAACACCTAGTGCCCCCCTCCCCGAAGTGGAAAACTACTTGGAGCATTTTAAAGTAGCAAGACAGTATAGGTATATCATACACCAGTTAAAACAATTCTTTAAGCATGGGATATGTGACCCTGCCCCGTGGCTCCCTCATGGAGAATACTTTCTAGTTTGTCTTTGATCAGTGGTAAGCAGGCACCAGGTGCCTACCTAGTTTATTTTTGTTCCATGAGAAAACACCGAACACCTGTTTGTTAATAAGAATCACCTGTTCAGAGAGAATAAATACGTGGGTCAGAATCCGCTCGAGGCCCTCAGGTCAGAATGCTATTGGTCCCCTGAGGCTCTCAGCTCGGAAGGCTGTTGGCCCCCGGAGAGTCCCACTTTGCTGCTCCTTAATGACTCAGGGCCACCTGGGTGGGGGTCTCAACAGTCAAGCTGAACTCGGTATAGACAAGTACCTAAAGTTGAACTGATGTCACTAGATAAGAAATTCTATGAATCTAAAATGTTATTTGGGTTTATATATGCAAATCATTTAGTCATGAAAAGCACAGCCCTTAACAAGTATTTTACCAGTTTTAACAAGCAGCAATTATGATAAACGACCAAAAGACTTTCCCCAAGGAAAAGAAAATCCCATGGTCCGGAGAACTTCTACAATTTCTTCCTCTGCACTTGGAGTCTTCGTGTCTCGTGAAGTTTCTCCACATTAGGTACAGTAGGTAATAAACGGGGACTTCCTTGTCAAACATTCAAGTCTGAGGTATTAGACTCCAGGTTTCTTCCCCTCTTCTTATAGTCAGAAACACACAAGCCACCTAGCCTGAATGAATGAAAATATACTAGTTACTCCTTTATATATATTATAAAATCTAACCCTCATGCTATCTAGAAGGTAGTTTTTCCCACTTTATAAATAAGAAAACAGAAGCTCAGACACTTTACTTCTTAAATGGAAGAAGTAAAAATCTAAAGTACTTCAGTGTGATTCTAAAGTCCATTCTTTAAGCACTGATTTCATTGTGCAGATAAAGTTGATCTTACTCTCTAAAAAGCAGCAGCACAAACACAAACAGCAAGGTGCCCTTAGAACTTGAGAATTTACAATTAAACCAGTGTTTTTCGAACTATTTACACTCAAGACTCCTTTTATAGTCTTAAAAATTATTGAGGATCCCAAAGAGCTTTTGTTTATGTGGGTGATATCAATATTTACCAAATAAGAAGTAAAACTGGGAAAATTTTAAAATTTATTTAAAAATAATAAACCCAGTTTACTAACATAAATAACATTTTTAAATGTTATTTTGAAATGAAATGAAAAATAACTATTTTTGAAAACAAAAATGTAATAAGCGTAGCATTGTTTTACATTTTTGCAAATCTCTTTAATGTCTGAGTTAATAGAACACAGCTGGATTGTCACATCTGCTCAGTATTCAAACTGTTATCATTCACACATCATATACCCTCTGGAAATCTCCACCCTATGCCTATGTGAGAATAAGAGAAAAAGGCAAATAACATCTTGTATTAGTTTCCTTGGGCTGCCCTAACAAAGAAGTACCACAACTCAGGTAGCTTAAAGCAACAGATACTTATTCTCTCACAGTTCAGAGGGAGAGATGTCCAAAATCAAGGTGTTAGCAGGGTTGGTTCCTTCTGGAGGAATAATCTGTTCTATGCATATCTCCCAACTTCTGGTGGTTGCCAGCAATCCTTGGCATTCCTTGGCTTGTAATGGCATCACTCCAGCCTCTACCTCTGTCTTCACGTGGCATTCTTCCCTGTGTATTTATCTGTGTGCCTCTCTCATTGGATTTAGGGGCTACTCTAATCCTGAATGACCTCATCTTAAGTTGATTACACTTGTGAAGACTATTTACAAATAGATTCTGCCAGACATGGATTTCCACCAGACATGGCCAAACCCACTACAGCCCGCCCTCTGGTGCCTCAAAATTCACGTTCATCCCAGGTGCAAAATACAGTCCTTCATCCCAATAGTCCCGAAACACTTAATCCATTCCTGCATTAACTCTAAAGTCTCATCTAAAGGTCACCAACTCCAAAAGTCTCAAAGCTCATCATCTAAACAGGTATGGGTGAGACTCTGAGCACGAACTGTCCTGGCCTTCTTCCCATCTATAGACCTATGAAACTGAAAAACAAGTTACTAGCTTCTAAAACACAATGGTGGGACCACCACAGGATGCAAATTCCCATGCCAAAAGGGAGAAAATGGAAGAAATAAAGAAGTCACTGGTCTATGGCAACTTTGTAACCCAGCAGAGTAAATCCCGTTAGATTTCAAGGACAGAATCTGTGGCTCATCTGCCCTGTATACACATGGAGACTCCACCAATCCCGGCCTCTAGGCCCTTAAAGACTCCATCGGCCCCACCCTCTGAGCCCTCAGCCTTGGCCCTCTCACCAGTTCTACCCTCTGGGCAGCCCGTTTCCTGCCTACAGAATTCCAGAAATCTGACAGCCTTTCTTCATGTTGTACTGTCTCTCTCTCCTTCAGTCCAAGTGGCAGTGTCTCTGCTGATGTAACATTCTCACCCTCCCTAACCTAACCTCATCTTAACTGACTACATTTGTAAAGACTGTACTTCCAAATAAGGTCACATTCACAGAATCCAGGTGGACATGAATTTTCAGAGAGCCGTCATCAACCCAGTACATATCTTAATACTGTAGTTTTGGACTACACCTTGGGAACCACTAAATTAGGACATAGTTTATTTCAGTTCTCATTAGTGACATTCAGAAGTTACCCCAAAATTAGAAGTGGTACCGTCTGCATCTCTATCTGGACAATTCTGAAAACTATGGAATAGCTCTCAAAGATTCCTAATTCCTGTTGGCACCAATCTATCAGAAGTAATTCATGAATCTACCTAATAGATGAAATGTCTTAAATAATATCTTTCTTTATGCCTCTTTGTGTATATTATTGCAGAGTTAGTTAATAAGATTAAAAAGATGCAGTAACAGTCGTAACTTTAAACAGTTCACAATAACTGTGTGGGTAGGTGCTATTCTACCCATTTTATAAATGAGGAAAAGGTTAAGTAATTTGCTCTACAGAAGCTGTATTAGTTGTTATGTGTTGCTATGTCATCAACCACCCCAAAACAGTGGCTGAAAACAATAAATATTTATGATCTCATAGCTTGTGTGAGTCAGGAATCGGGCACAGCTCAGTGGGGTCCTCTGATGCAACTGGGAGTGAATCTGCTTTCAAGCTCACTAAAGCAGCAGTAGGCAGGACTCAGTTTCTTGCATGCTGTTAGACTGAGGGCCATAGCTCTTCACTAGCTCTTGTCTGGCGACTGCCACTCCGTTCCTTGCCATGTAGGCCTCTCTTTAGGGAATCTCACAACATGGCAGCTTGGTTCATCAGAACAAGCAAGCAAGCATGAAGAGCCAGAATGTGAGCAAGGTAGAATTCAGTGCTTTATAACCTGATCTTGGAAGAGACAACCCATTACATTTGCTGTATTCCATTCACTAGCAGCCCGTCACTAGGTCTGACCCCATATTCAATGGGAAGGGATACACAAGGGCAACTACTACCAGGGTTGGGCACAGTGACTGTTACACACGTACTATATTGTAAAAACATACCGGGGCTGCTTGGATCCCAAAAACCTCAGAATTAAAGTGAAAAGACTTGAATATATGGGGATACTACCTTTAAGAACTTTACCCATCTCAAACTTAGGATACTCAATTGTGAGGAAAGTGGGTAGATTGCAGATGGTACCCCTATGCCCATGAGGTTTCTTCCTAAGCTCCTGCTCACAATCTCCCTCTCTTCTGAAGGCTAATCTGGCCTGAAAAGGCCACGTTGAGCAGGCTCACTTATAGCTGATAGGTGAATAGAGTCCTATATACAGTCCCGGACCTACCAACAGATACCACTGCTTTCCTGGGCACTGTCCTAGATTCTCTGCTAGAGGTTTGCTAGATTTCTTTAGAATGAGTTATGATTTAAGACACTGGCGGTTGAGAAACAATTTAATACCAAATATACAAAGCACCTAGCTTCCAGCCAGAGAATTTCAAAACTGTTAAGCATATTTTCTCCAAGTGGATGGATATATACAAACATATTTTTCAAAAACAAGCTTAAGTGTTTTATTCCCAATAAATCATTCAAGGGTTTTTTTTTTGTTTGTTTGTTTTTTTACCAAGTCTCACTCTGTTGCCCAGACTGGAGTGCAGTGGTGCGATCTTGGCCCACTGCAACCTCAAGAGGCTTTCCTTTATAGTATTACAGAATTTCTATAGGTAACTTACTTCACAATATGCAAGACATATTAGTCATTGAATGGTTTTTATATTAAGGATTATATACAGCCATGGCTAAGACAATGAACACTGACTTAATGACTAGAAATTTGCGTGGCTTAAAATTTACTTTTTAATGCAACTATTGACCTTAAACTTTTAGGGTTAAAGAGTTTCAAGTATTTTGACCAAAAGTTATAACTTAGCTAGGTTCTGTACATGTCACTTTATCATAAAAGTTCCTCTTCTCTTTGGTTAGTATAATACTTATCAGATAGACACATCTTTACATTCCCTACCACTATCAGGCTTTTCAATTATAAATGGTGGCAAAGCTAAGGGAAAACAGCAACTTTTAACATAAGAAGAGTAATTGTTAATAATGTATACATCTAGAATGCCCTCCCGGAACTTGTTTTGGTTTGGAAACCATCAAAAATGTTACTAGAAAATGACATTTATGTTCTGATGAACAACTCTAAGGATATTGATTCAACCTGTTCTCATCAAAAATGAAATTATTTTTCAGGAATTAACTCCTCTCCTTGGTGGCAGGAATAGCTGCCTAAACACTGACTCCTTAGAAAGCACCTAGAATGCATTATCCTGCCTGGCTATTCTCTTGCCTGTCACCGTTATGCCTTCAGAAACTCTGGGCCAAAATTTAATTATTTACTCTGCCCAACAAATAACACCACTGCATTCCTTACCTCACTTCTGTGATTGTATTATGCTCAAGAACATTAAGACTTGTGGTTTGGGACACAAATCGCCAAGTCACAAGAACTGCAGCTCTGAGCCTGGGAAGAAAATGGTGGCCCCCCCCAACACAGTAACTTGGTTGAAATGATCAAATTCATAGATAGAAACCATAGTTTTAAGGCTTTGGGATTAACAACAACAAAAAAGATAAAAACCAAAACTGTCTCAGGAAGATACAGAAAGTCTAAACAGGCCTATAGCAAGGGGTATGATGTAGTAATTTATAAAGTTCCCCCAAAGCCCAGACCCAGAGGTATCTGTCAATATCTTTTCCTAGAACACTCCTACTTCCCCAAATCCCTACCATGAAGATGTACCGTAGACAAGCCCTTGAACAACATGCGTTTGAACCACGTGGCTCCACTTCTTATATACAGATTTCTTTCAATAAATATACTGAAAAAATTTTTGGAGGTTTGAAACAATGAGAAAAGTTGCAGATGAAAAAATAGTTTGAAAAAATACTTTATCACGAATGTAAAAAATATATGTAGATACTAGACTGTTTTATCATTTACTGTCATAAAATACATGCAAATCTATTATTTTATCAAAATTAACACACACAAATACAGATAATGGTGCAATTCAGTTGACAGAGATGTAAAAAAAGGAAAGATGCAGTATTAAATCATAACTGCATAAAATTAACTGTAATACACAGTATGTTACTGAAGTAATTTCACAGCCACCTGCTGTTGCTATTGCAGTGAGCTCAAGTGTTGAGTATGCACTTAAAACGCTGTGTGACACTAATCATCTGTGCATGAACAGTTCATCTCCCCAGTAAACTGCGTATCACAGTGCTCCCAAAACGCAGAGAGAAGTCGTGACATTACAAGAGAAGTCTAATTGCTTGATAGGGACCACAGATCGAAGTCTGCGCTGTGGCTGCCTGCCACTCCAGACAGACAATTCATTTTATAAACAGATGACATACACGTACAGTAGTGATGATAAATACGGCAAATGTATTTTCTCTTCCTTATGATTTTCTAAGTAACACTTCCTTTTCTGTAGCTCACTTTAAGAATACAGTATACAATATATATAATACATCAGTAAGGCTCCCAGTCAATACCACGCTACTAGTACTTAAGACTTTGGGGAATCAAAAGTTACATGCAGATTTTTGACTGTGCAGGGAGTCAGTGCCCCTACTACCTGCATTGTTCAAGCGTCAACTGTATATGTATCTACACACACACACACACACACACACACATGAATGTATTACTCAGAAGCCCAGCCAGGCATCTTAGCTTGGCTACTCTTTAATTACTAACAACTATTTTATTCAGAAAAATATAAACAGCAATTAGAATCTTCTTATATACAGACATAACTTACAAAAGGTTAAGTCTGAGGAGGCTTTTCTGGGTAATTTTTACGGTCCTTTTAGCTCCAAGAGTCCATGATACTGCATTTTTATGGCCAGAGGGCAATCAGTTATGCACTTGATTATCTCAATAGGTAGTAAAACCTCATATAAATAAATGACAAATCATCTGCCATAAAAAAATAGGAAAAACTTTTGAAATGTTAATTTCAACTCCAGTGAAACAAATACCTAATTAAAACAATTATTTATTCCCTGCTAGAATATAAAGGGAACAACAACTGCAAGGCTCAAGCTTTGAGAGCACATAAAGATTTTAAAACTAATCATGCATTTTAAGTCCAAGAAATGGAGCCAGCCCATAATCTCACGTTGGAATTCCCTCGGGGAATACGAACCACATACTGAGATCTTCTGCAATGTGATCTTCTGTTATTTGGTATTTTTAAGATGACGCCAACTCTACTGTGCTTAGTTTAGGAGTCCTTTTAAGGAAAAAGTAAAAAAAGACACCACATTCCAGTTCTAAGTCAATGTTAGAATCAGCTTCTCCCTCTTTTTCCTCTTCTTCTTCTTCTCTTCCAAGTGGCTAGTAGCATCAGCAAAAAACATAACTTCACTTTTTGCCTCGCATTCCCTCTTGAGATAATCAAGACCAGCCATATTGAAGCCGATAACATCCTGGAATGCAAGACAATAAATATTAAAAACTTTTCTCCCACTTCAGTTCATTATAGCAGCATAGGAGAACCAAAGCTTCAGGTGTTGTTACTTATCTTTCCCTCATTAAGAACTTTTCTTGTTTTTTTTTTCTATTCCTACTAATTCCAACAAAAATTATCTCAAATATGGATTTATCGGTGGTGAGTACTGCTAAAGACAAAACACAACACAGTATACTACTTCTAAATCACACCAGGAATTTGCCTCATCATTTTATCCCTATGCAAAGATACTTACCCGGACTTGGCTGACTTTTGAAATAGTTGTTTCCCTTAATTTTTCTATCACTGGCACAAGCATTTGATTGCTAGTGATCTGTCCAAAATGAATCCTAATAGAAAAACAAAACAGAGCCATGTTGCAGAGAGGTTCTAGCCCCACCTAACACATTTTTTTGTTTGTTTGCTTTTTTTTTTTTTTTTTAGGCAGACAGAGTCTTGCTCTGTTGCCCAGGCTGGAGTACAGTGGCATGATCTGGGGCTCATTGCAGCCTCTGCCTCCTAGGCTCAAGCAATTCTCACACCTCAGCCTCCCAAGTAGCTGGGACCACAGGTGTGCTATCCCACACCCAGTTAATTTTTGTATTTTTGCTAGAGACAGGGTTTCACCGTGTTGCTCAGGATGGTCTCACACTCCTGGGCTCAAGCAATCCATCCACCTCAGCCTCCCAAAGTGCTGGGATTATAGGTATGAGCCACTGAGTTCAGCATAGTATTTCTTAATCCCAAAGTGGTGACACTTCAGTTAAGGTTCTACTGAAGCAGTTCTAAACAGACATGGTATTCTTTGGAAAACGATGTTACCTGAGGAGGAAGAAGAGGCACCTACATATAAGTTCAACGTCAGAGCCCAGCTGCATGAATTCGTTAAAGAGTTTAAGAATGTCTGGGACATAAGAGAAAGGCAGCACAAGTAGAGATTCTTCCAGCTCACTGAAAAAGAAAAAATATATATAAAAATACCACATTTCTTAACACAATTTTTAAATCTTTCCCTTTATTATTTTTCTACTCATTTTCTACTTGAATACATCTTGCCTACAGTTAAATATTCATCTATATGCTAGATGAATCTCTTTTTAATTGTTTTTTATATTTAATACCTTAATCTATTTAGAATGTATTCTGGTCAATGGCATGATGGGAAAAATCTTTCTTTTCCTCCAGATAAACAATTTCTCCAAAGCCTTTTGTTGAATATTCCATCTTCATATGATATTCTTTTACCATATATTGAGTCCTTATATATGACAGAGTGTGTTTCAGGGCTTTAGAGTCTATTATGATGATTGATCCTGACACCAATCCTACACTATTTTAATTTTGCTAATTTTATAGCCTTTTAATCTGGAAAAATAGTTCCCTCTAGAACTAGCTCAAGCATTATTATTTTATCAATTCCAATTTAAAATCTTAAGAGGATATCAAATGTGATTACAAACCTATTAATTAGGAAAAATTAAATCTTTAAAACATAGAATCTTCTATCTTGAAATGTATTGTAACCTCCACATTAATCAATTTTCTTTTACATTTCTATAGTGAAGCTTCATCTTTATCCTAAGACAGGTGTTTCTTTTAAGGAATACATGTAGATATTGTGGTTCACTATGAAAATGATAGCCTTCAGTAGTACAAACTCATAAATAAAATCAAAAGGAAAATCACAAATAATATAAGAGTTATTGCAAAAATTTATGACAAAGAAAATAAAGTATGGTACCCAGGCTGGTCTCAAACTTCTGGTCTCAAGTGTCCCAAAATGTTGGCATGAGCCACTGTGCCCAGAAAGAATTCTTAAAAAACCAATAAAAGACTACTTAAGAGCAAAAAAGGATAACTAAAAATTCACAAGAAAAAATACAAATGGTTAACAAATGTGCTGAAATTTTTAACTTCATTAATAGTCAAAAGAAATGAAAATAATACAATATTACCTTTTGCCTCTCACACTGGCAACAAATATGTAAAACCCTGCTAAAAATCAGTATAATCACCTTGGAAAGTAATTTGGCAATATAAAAAAATCTCATGCCTACTGGTCGGTTATTAGGCTGCTAGGACTCTTAAGAAAAATAATAATGATGACAAAGATATATATGTAAACATATTCAGTGAAACCATTAATAGCCAAAAAGGAGAAACAAATGCAACATCCAGTAATTCCTCATACAATGAAATAATTCTGAATCCAATGACTTTTTTGAAAAATATGAACAAACAAATATTCAGGAAATATGTGAAAAAGAACAGAATATAAAACTTTATATAATATTCCAATTGTGTATGTACATAGAAAAGCCAAATATGTAAAAATATATTAATAGTTGGTGCTTCTGATTTAATTATGTATTATTTCATTGCCTAAACATAAATCGCTCCCCTTCATTTGCCCTTAAAAGCGTCTCTCTTCATACTTTAGAAGGAACTTCCTAGTTCTAGCCCTTCAAAAAGAACATTATAAATTATTTTCCATCAAAACTCTGATATAGTTAAACGTATAAGACAAAGATCAATTATAATTTCTATTTATTTCCTGTTCAAATAAGCACTGCATAAATGTTTACTGACAGATTATAGTAATTGTGTGCAAGTACTCACTCACCTTGACCTGATACCTTTAAAAATCTCTAATACATAAGCTGAAGGCTGTAAAGGAAGGATTAACACCATTAGTAATACTCTTGCTTGGTTTCTACTAAAGTTCTCTAATTTCTATCTCCTATAAAACAGGAACCTCTCCTTCTTCCTTCAGAGAAAGTGTTCTAAAATGGCAAGATCTGCATGAGTTCAGAGTCAGCCAGATCTGGGTTTGCAATCGAACTCTGTCCCTTAGCAACTATGCCACAAGCAAGCCAGATTACTTATCTGTAAGGTGAAGATACCCTGACTCACAAAGTTAGTGATGAGACATGCAAGTAAAATACTAATTAGAGATTACTAGATAAACATACATTCTCCCATTACTTTTCCTCTCTCTCTTCTTTATCTTATCAGACTCATTTCTGTCAACTTTTCCTCGGAAGGTTGATTCAAAAGTTCATTTAGATGAACAGAATCTTCAGGGGGGCTTTAGACACTGAAGATAAACAAGCACTAGAAAACAGAAGAATGGCAGTCGAGTCCAACCAAAAAGGCTGGCTTGGGAAGTTACACTAAAGTGGTCCTTTTGAAATACAAACTATCCTACAGAATGCCAAGATTCGAAAGAGATTTTTAAAGAAAAAGTATTCCCAATGATCCATCCCCAAATCATAATGTCTCTTTACTTCCTTTCTTGTCCTTGTAAGTAACCTTTGAATAACCAAGGAAAAACTGTTACACATTTTACTCACTGAGATATTGCCATAAGCCATCAGGATGGGGTTGGTGGGAAGAGGAACCTATGAAGAAATTATTAAACAAAATCATTCAAAAAACTGAGACTTACATAGCACTTGTTATAGACAGAATGGTAACTCTGTTTTATAATTTTGAAAAGAGACCCTAAAAAACTGACAGGAGTATAAAAAGAATTAACAAGCCTGTTAGTTTCTATAGTACTCATGAATGAGCTTGGACAATGCATTTTATCTAGAAATCTGAAATGGTTACCCTGCCTCCCAAACCAAAGTAGGAATGTGAATTTCTACTCCAGACAATAATCACCTCAATCTGTAATTTCCTTTCCTTCACTTTCATTAAGACCAAGTTCCCTTCCTCCCACAGTTCCTCAATTTCTTCTAATATAGTGAGTTGGAAAGGTTCTACTGCATTTATTGCATACCCTGATCTTAGATAATAGATCCCAGAATAATGGTTTTCTCCTCAGGAATTCCCTCTAAGTACTGCAACTTACTGTACTCTTTTACCTCTTTCCCTGCAGCTTTACAAATGGCTTTGTGTTCCTCCATTTTTGCAGTTTCTTCTCGGTACAACTCAATAGCCTCCATGATCCTCTCAGCCTACAGATGATAACAAAGCAAAGAAATCATTACAACACACTCCATCATCCCAGGACACCGAAAATGGAAAAGCCGACTAGAAACCTGCCAAATGAAATAGCTTCCATCCATTTAATAAAGATGTGCCAATAGAGTGCCAAAAAGCATTTAAAGACATTTTTGGTTTTCTTATTTTTTTAATTTACAGGGAGGGGACTAAGAGTTATGGACTCAGGTGGGATGATATCCAGACACTCTGAATAGGGCAGGTCCCAGGAACACCTGAAAAAAAGCACTTACTGATCAAAGAGATTCAGGACTACTCCCATCTTTGGTTACAAGAGAAGAAAACAGAGGTTATAATCCCCACCTTTAAATCTCATCAGCTTTTTGCCACAGAACGGCTTTCTGGTTGATACAGAATAAAATTTTTACTAAAAAGTTGGGATCTTATTAAAAAATGAGATACTGCATTCTATATCAACTTACTGCTTTCACTGTTTCAATAGTTTTCTTTCCAGCGAAGTAACTGTCACCTTGAGTCTCTCCTGGAACCTGCCAGAAACAAAGAAATCCTTGAACAATAGTGTTGACAGGAGTTAAAGAGCTGATAAATTAATCTTACATCCATATAAGAATAGCCATCATTATTTTATGAAAATGCTAACAGTGTTATCAACTACCATCAACAATACTTAGTGACACACTTAAGCATATGTATTATCGTAATATTCTGCAAATGTTTAAAAAGAGAATATCCTAATTTTCTAATTTTTATTTTTGCTGTACAGTGAATAAAAGGATTCCCTAAAGCCTCAATTGCCAGTTATTCAATAGCAAATTTGGTCAATCACTTGAGCCACAAAATTAGGATACACAGTTGAACAAAAATAATTACAAAGATTCTTTCCCTTATCAGCAGGTTATACATTCAATTTCTAGCCTCAATTTTAATTCTATTAGAAATTCTGGATATTATAGTCAATTTCAGTAAGATAACTATATATGGGGCATGTCAGGTTCCCCAAAATTTACTTACTGCTGGTTGGTCTTCTTTGGCCACACTCTCCTCATATTCTGCTTCTCTTTCCTGCCATGAGATAGACATACATTAATTTGAGAACATAAAACATGGTCCCTAGATAAAGAGAAATGAGGCAGCAAGAAGCAGCTTCTTTGATAGCATAACCCCTAATGGCATCTTTATCTCTGCCTAGCTGCTGAAATGGGTGACAACAGTCTTGAACAGATCTCCTGAACGTTCTTGGACTTGCAATGAATGAGGTGTAACTGCACGAGACAGAAAACTTCAACTAGGACAGCCTGTCAGATACCTACTGGCATATTTGTAATGAAGCCTAAAGTTCTTACCATCTCCCTTTCTTCCTCAAGAATAAGAGGCTCCCTTGTTCTCTCCCAAAGTCTCAGAGATTTGTCATGGGACGACGAAACAACATAGTCTCCACTGGGGCTTACGGCCAAACACCATATTTCCTGGTGATGCCCCTAGAGGGAAAAAAAAAACTCAAGAATATCTCATCACTCATAGACCACTACCTTAGTGGGTAATTAAATACTCTTAAAAGTATTTCTTAAGTACCGAGCAAGAAAAGCAGGCATGTGGTTACCTCCAGAGTCTGTATGTGTTCAAATTTGTCTGCATCCCACTGTTTAATCTTATGGTCTTTCCCGGCAGTGAAGAAGAGGTGAGACTTGGGCACAAACCGTAGGTACATCACACTAAAAAGTGACAGAAACATTCAAATGTCATCAAATTCCAGGTTAATAAAAAGTTTTACACATATAAACAGCTTTTGACTAGCTAGTTCTAGAGTGTTGGACTATATATATATATATTTTATTTTTATTTATTTATTTATTTATTTACTTTTTGAGACAGAGTCTTGCTCTGTTGCCAGGCGCCAGGCTGGAGAGCAATGGCGTGACCTCGGCTCACCGCAACCTCCGCCTCCCGGGTTCAAGCAATTCTCCTGCCTCAGCCTCCCGAGTAGCTGGGACCACAGGTGCGCGCCACCACGCCCAGCTGATTTTTGTATATTTTAGTAGAGACAGCGTTTCACCATGTTGGCCAGGATGGTCTTGATCTCTTGACCTCGTGATCTGCCCGCCATGGCCTCCCAAAGTGCTGGGATTACAGATGTGAGCCACTGCAACTGGCCTCGACTATATTTTAGAACTTATATCACTGCCTGAGAACGCTGAAAAATACAGCCAGATGCTCAAGGAAAGTGATACCTAAAGGTGACTTAAAGGGAGGCCTTTGAAAAGACTATATGTACCTGTCATCATGTGCAAAGAGAGACTTGTGGCAGTCCCCAAAGTCCAAACCCCAGATTTTCACATTCCTATCAGCAGAGCCAGTTGCTATGAGTGCTCCATCCTATAAGAAACCAAAGTAAAACATTACCTTGATTTTTGAATTCTGCATATGAATAAAAAGCTAACCAGAATATTTAATCCATTTCTTTCAAAAACATTAAAATGAAGCCAAAAACTGATTTCATTTCTCTACTAAAAACACTGAATTCTTTGCTCTTACCTACAGAGGTACTTAAAAAGCTTGTTAAGTAAAAGCATGAACTCTGTGGCTTAAATACTTTTGTACCGTCACAGGACAGTGCTGTGCCTTGATGTAAGGTTATCTATTTACTTTGTTAGATAGGAAAAAGATTCTCTAATCTCTGGCATGGGATTTGGAGAGAAAGTAGAAAGGAGCAAGAGAAGAGAAGCTGAGAAAGACTCTACTAGAATGTTTATGTATCCCATGTTCCCTATCACTATTTCTCTTCTCTCTCCTATTTCAATGCCTGGTTTAAATGGTTGTCAACATAAAAAAAAAAATAGAAATACATTTAACACTGTAACTTAACTTTGTTAGTGCACTGATCAGACAGCTATGAGGTCAACTCCTTTCACACAGAGTAGACATTGTTTTTAAATATACACTGCCACTCCTAATCAAAACTAGATATTGGGAAATTAATGATTTTGCTCAAGAGACCAAAAGTCTACATGGTGTAAAATACCGTAACTATCCAAATACAAATCCAAGCTCCTTAGCACCATGATCCTTCAGAACAAAAAGGAATGCCTTTTTTAAAGTCTTTCATATTTTAGTGGATTCTACCAATTATAGTACTTTAAATAACAAAATACTATTTGGGAGATCTATAAGAGGGATTAAGGTAATATTTATAAGGATTGACTGAGATAATACTTGCAAAATTATTCTGAAAACATTAAAGTAATACATATAAGATACTATATATTAAATTGAGACCTTTTAGAGAAAAATATATAACAGAATGATAAAAGCAAATAATCTAAAATGAAGACATCAAGCCAGAAATAGGAAAGTATCTGCTTTAGAAACGATAACATATTACTGAGACACTATTTAAACTTTACTTACGTAAGAGATGTCCATGCAGATAACAGGCAGTTTGTGTCCATACAGTGAGAGAAAAAACTAAACATTAAAAAAAAAAAATTCATGTCTGTCCATAAAATATAGGTATAATTTATTACATATAGGTCTAAAATATGACTTTAAAATACAATACTAAATACATTTTTAAATTGCGTTACATGTGTATTTTCAAAGAAAAGCCATAAAAGACAGCTTGGTAAGAGCACCTGTTGTCCAACACACAGATCCTCCGTGCACATGCCAAGAATACTGCAGTGTAGTGGAGGCAAGGAGGCCCCCAGAAGCTTACTGCCTTGGTCAGATCTCTGCATCTCTTCACTGAAAAGATTTCAGAGCACCTGTTTCACAGGAAAATTCCCAGGCTCAACCCATTCCTATCAACTCTCTGGGTATAGTAATCTATATTTTTAAAAGCAAGCCAAATGATCCTAATCTATAGCCAAGTGTGAAATCACTGCCTAGGACACCTAGCAATGCTTTTATAACTACTTAGTATGACAGAATTTTCTGTCCACAAGATTTTTTGAACATATGAAATATAACTTGCTTTAAACAAAATTTATGAACCATAGAATTATTTTAAAATGCTAGCTTCTCTCGTATACTTACATTGCTTTGATTCACACACAAATTTTTAGAAATGTACTACTACTGCTAAGCACAGTCACGGCCACTTCTTTATAGTCTCAATCCAAATTCTTAAGGTCAGTCAGAAAGGGAAAATATCCCCAGGCATAACCACTATACCTTTAAAGTATCAACATAGAAAATTTTCACAGTACAGTCCAGCAAAGACACAGCCAATAGCTTTTGATTGGGAGAGTAACTGACATACAGAACATCTTCATCCAGTTGCAAGGTTCGAGTTTGCTTCACAGAAAGTCTAGCACCACAAAAAACATCAAGAAAAAAATAAATGAGAATACAAATTCTGATAAATCCTAACTCTAACAACGAACAATACGTATGTTTGACATTCAATGGCTCCCCATCCTCACTCCAAAAACTGGACACAAAAAATGTCTACTCACCTCTTTTGGGTACTATTTTCATCTTTCACTAACTCAAAATCCCAGAATTTGACAGATTTATCTGCACCACCTGTCACAAAGCCACGCTGAAAATCAAATGAAATTTCAATTAAAAACTATTTCAGTGTAAAAACTTTGCTAAGAAGATACATTTTAGAAGTCTAAGAAAATATTTTTATTTAATGGCATGGGATAAAAATTCAGAAAAATGTGGTTCTCTCTAGCCCCTTTCACTGCTCTTTTGGGTCTACTGCCACAAACCTTATGTGAAACTTCCTACCATCAACTAACATAGGCAGAGATAATAACTAATGAAAAGCTCCAGTTATACTATTATCTAGCATCAAGAAGAAACAAAAACTCTCAGTAAACTAGTTTGAATATACATAGAATGGATAAATTAGATTTGTTTGAAGTATTTACCTCAGAAGGATATACATTTAGTCCTGCAATGTCCCTGCTTAAACCATTTTTGAAGCTGTTTTCCATTATCGAGAAAATTAGTCTCATTACATGGTGGTGTTAGTGTAAAGTACATAGAACATGGAGTCAGAAAACAGAATCTCAAGTGTCTGTTCTGCCACCTCATAGATTTATAACACAGAAAACAACTTTTCCATGATCCCACACAGTTTATGGAAAACACAGAACATTCTACAAATGCAATATTACTGTTTTGGACTCACAGCTGTTTTGTTTAGACCCCAAATGGTATTAACCACTCTAAACTTCAGAGCTTTTTTTCCAAAACTAAGATCTATTTTCAATGGATGAAAATTTTCTACCATTGAGACTATTTAAATAAATGGGCCAAAATTTCTTAAGGTACTGTCAAAAAAGTATCTCAAGATTTTCTAAGCAACAGCACCATTACTAGAATAAGCAGTTTGCCAGGAACTGCTTTGAAGGTGAGCATATTTTTATTGACTTGTAAAGGCTGACATACTTGCTAAAACTTCTAAGCTTATATAGTCATAAATGTTTGGGAAAAAAGGGAAGCAGCAAAGTCTACTCAGTTCTCTGCACTGTGCTGCCCAAGAGAATATTCCCCCTTAAGAAGTATTATGAAACACTGGCAAAAAAAATCATGAGGGTAAGCAATTTGATGTCATGTTGCTGATGAGCCAAAGTAGCCAAACATGAATTCATTTCATGACAGCCAGTCATTTACTAGGTATATATAAGAAGGCATCATATATGAAGAATAAAGATTAGACCCAAAAAACCCACAGGCTTTCTTTAGAGAAACCCTGAGAGAAATCTTTCTTAGCAGCAGTAAAACTTGATACAAGAACTGAGAACTATAGCCAGAGGGCTGAAGTCCAGAGCTTTAAAATCTGGTTTAGTTACCTGATCTGGAGAGAGGGACATGGACCATAAAGCTCCATCATGTGCGTCTATTGTCTCCAGCAGATTTCCTGAGGCCAAGTCATAAAGCTGCAGCTTCCCTGTCTGGGAAGACACAGAATGAGCACAGCTCCAGTGACCATACCTACAACCTCCATGATTCATGCCTGCATGATTTAGAGACACTGCATAACCAAGCTGCAAAAATGTGATCGATTGCTTAGGAAATGGATCCCACATTCCATGTTTTGTATTTCCTGTCTAATTAAATGCTATTAAATCCCCCACGAACGTGCTGAGTTAACCTTGGCAGGGCTGCCATGGTGTACAAGTATGGAATAATACCACTGTGTGGTACTGGACACATTACTTTCGTTGGTTTCACAGCTTCAAAAGGAAAATATCATGACCATTAGGCAAATCAGAATAAACAAAACAGCAAATGCAAACCTAAAAGCCTTTAAAGTGTAGCCAATCCTTTAACGGGACAATCCTCTATAGTTATTGGCTTAACCAACTCTTTTCCACCTGCTTTTGGTTTTCTCCTCTACAATACATTGACAATAAGAAACGGGATCTACCCACAACACTAAGGAAGACAATGAATTAAAAAAAAATCATAATGGCATAGAAAGCAATCACTCTACAATTCCTGTTTAGAGGTTTATATATGCCATAGTCATAGTGTCAGCATGTAACACACATACAGGCAAAGCCTGCTTTACGATGAGCTTCTGCACAATGTGATACAGAGAGCATAAGCTAGAAGACTTGAGTACCAGGTCTGCTTTGTGCCCACTGGCAAATTCATCCCCATGAATGTAGCTTTTCATCTGTAAAATGAAATTTATAGCGCCAATGTTTCAAAGATGTTGTCAGGATTAAATGAGATAATATATATTAACTGCCTAGCACAGCCAGTAAGCCAGAGATTGCATTTTAGTCACATGGGCAGTATTAAGCAATGCAAAAAACACTTTCCCAACAGCAAATCAGAGATGGACGTTTGTTGCAAGAATGAATGAAAAAAGAAGGGAATTTTTGAGATGTGAATATGTTTCCTGGTATTGCTCCTAAAATCGCACCAACCCATGTTATGTTTTTTTGTTGGGCAAAAAATATCCGTTGTAATCCACATATTTTATAATAAAACTCATGTACATATGCCTTTGTTTTATGGGAATAATAATGACAAATACTTGCAAAGCACTTTTCAAAACACTCCATAGACCTTGTTCCATTTTATTCTCACCGCTGGTACAACCACTACTGCTATTTCTGCTATCAACTCTATTAACCATTAGGTATCCGCTGCAAGCTAGTTTCTCTGCTAAGAGTTTTGCATACTTCAGGCTGGGCGTGGTGGCTCATGCCTGTAATCCCAGCACTTTGGGAGGCTGAGGCAGGCAGATCACGAGGTCAGGAGTTCGATACCAGCCTGACCAACATGGTGAAACCCCGTCTCTACTAAAAATACAAAAATTAGCTGGGTGTGGTAGTGTGCGCCTATAATTCCAGCTACTTAGGAGGCTGAGGCAGGAGAATCGCTTGAACCGGGAGGCAGACGTTGTGGCGAGCCAAGACCGTACCACTGCACTTCAGCCTGTGCAACAGAGTGAGACTCCACCTCATACTTCATCTCTGTGAAACAGGCCATTAACATCATTTTCCATGAGAACACCAATGCTAACACCAGTATTAAGGTCATATAGCTAGTAAGTGCCAGAGCCTGGTACCAGTCCATCTGATAAAAAAGCTGCTGTCAAAAAGCAAGTGTCGTCATCCCATAATATAAACACACTGTGAGCAGTTATGTGACTTGCTCCAAATTACCCATTTCTAAAGGGCAGAAACTAAATATAAATCCATGTCTGTTTATTTCCAAGTGGTTGTCCCCCAGTCTGACTACCCCTAGGAATGACGACTTGATCAGTTTGTCTTTACTGAATGCTTCTATCTGCCAAGCATACTAGGTACTTTTATTATTATCTTTAATATGTTTTATAATTAATTAAAACACAATTTCATATGTGCTCATAAAAAGACACATGAAGGGATGGATCACCAAAATGTTAATGGTAGTTATCTCAGAGTCATGATTTTAATTTTCTTCTTCATAATTTTTAAGAAATAAAACTTCAGTAAACAAAAAATGCAATAAACTAACATCCTCCCAGATTACTTAGCTCGAGTACATCTCCAATATGCTAAAAACAGGAACCAGATTTCTTAACTTTATGAATTTGGAGTAGAAAAGCTCCAGATATCCCAGAAAAAGTCTCCATTTACCTTTGTTCCTATGATCACCTGCCTATCACCAGGTACAAAGAATGAGCAAAGTGCATATTCACAAGTCATCGTGCGAATACACTGCAGTGTAGACCTATGAAAAAGAAAACATAACTCATGTTAAGAGAATCTGCTTCCCCATTTTAGAGGTCAGTGTGTATGTTTCAATACACTTACTCAGACAGATGAACATAAAAGAAGATAAAAGTCTTAAAAACCCTTGACTCACATACAATTATATAGTCATGGGAGAAAATACTAAAGAGTATCAAACTTTGTTTACTTTGTAGGGCCTCCAAATGCTAAGGAACAGAAATCACACAAAAGCAGGGTAGAAAAAAGTGTCTGCTGGGCTCCACAGAACCCAATCTGCCATTACCAAGAAGTGAGTGAGTCTGAAGGACTACAAGTCAAATTAGTACATCATTACATATCCCTGCATTTTTTATAGGACCACAAACATTCACTAATAAAAATATCACAAATGTCCATTAACAAACATTTACTGAATGCCTACTATACACCAGGTACTGTTCTAGGTGCTGGAGATAAAACAGTGGATGAAACAGCAGAGGTTCCTAACCTCATAAAGGTTAACAGTCCTTGGGAATAATAAATATGTAAACATTTGGTATGTCAGATGATAGGTGCTATAGAGAAACATAATGCTGGGAGAAGAGGATGAAGAGTGCAAGGAGTAGGGTAAGAATGATAGGACTGTCATCTGATAAGACATGGAAAGAGCTTATGGATAAATGGGGAAGATAGATCCAGGCAAAAAGAACAGGGAGCACAACAGCTATAAGGAAGGCACATTCTTGTTCTGTTGAAGAAATAGCAAGAAGGCCAGCGTGGCTCTAGTGAAGAAGAGGAAAGTAGTAAGAGGTAAGGTCTCTAAGGTAGGTAGAGTGAGATGGAACTATTCAAAGGGATCTAACTTCTACTACTGAAAGATTACACTGGTTACTGTGTTGAGAACAGACTACAGAGGAGCAAGAACACAGGGATACAAGTCAGGGGGCTACTACAATAACCCACGTGAGAAATGACAGTGGTTTGAATGGGGTAGTGGCAGTGCAGGTAGTAAGATGAGGCTGGATTTGGGATAAGTTTTAAAGGTAGAGCTGATAGGATTTGCTAATAGATTGGATGGTTACGGGATATGAACATAATGGGCTGGGCATGGTGGCTCATGCCTATAACCCCAGCACTTTGGAGACCAAGGTGGGTGGATCACTTGAGGTCAGGAGTTTGAGACTAGCCTGGCCGATATGGTGAAACCCCGTCTCTACTAAAAATACAAAAATTAGCCAGGTGTGGGAGCACATGCCTGTAATCCCAGCTACTCGGGAGGCTGAAACAGGAAAACCACTTGAACCCGGCAGGTGGAGGTTGCAGGGAGGCAACATCACATCATTGCACTCCAACCTGGCTGACACAGTGAGACCCTGTCTCAAAATAAATGAATAAAAGAAAATCAAGAATGGCTATAAGGTTTTGGACTAGAACAACTGGTATCAAGTAATTATTTATTAAGGTAGGCAAGTCTGAAGCAATAGCAGGTGGGAAGATTTTTGGAAATTAGCATCTTAAGTTTGGTTAGAGACACATAAAAGTTTGAAATACTTAATTAGACATCCAAGTGGTGATACAAAGTATTTGTATCTATGAGTTTGATATTTAGGGAGGAGGCTAAAGCTAGATATAAATTTATGTGTCATCACACAGAGAAAGCTACATGACAGGAGATTACATAAAGTGAGTTTAGATAGACAAAAGGTCCAAAGACTCTGCCCTAAAGCACTCTAACACTTAGAGGTCATAAACATAAGAAGGATGGAGCAAGGACTGAGAATAAACAGACAACAGGGGAAGGGGAAATAATGAAAGTCAAAGAAAGTGTTTCAAAGAGAGAAAGTTATCAATTCAAGGAGAGAGCATAAAATAAAGCTTTTAGCTCACTGGATTTGGAAACATGATCACGGATGACAATGACTGTTTTGAGAAATGGTGGGGACAAAAGCTTGATGGAGACAGACGAAGACAGAATGGAGAAAAGGGAATCAAAGAATGGGATAGCAACTGGAGAGCAAACAGGGGTGAGAGAGGATTATTATTTCCTTTAAGATGGGAGATATGATCATTAGCTTAAAGGTTTTGGAGGCATTTGGTTTGACAACAGAAGGATGGTGTAAAACAGTCATCTAGGAAAGTAAAAGAATGATGAGAAATTAGGGTACAATTACTGGGCAGCATTAACAGCTCACTTTATTAAATTTAAAGAGTAGGTAGCATGGTTGTATGTTTTTCTCTAGCCAAGTACAGCTACAAGCTCTAGACGTGGAACACACTTGCTTTTTTTTTTTTGCACTACATTTTAAAAGGCAATTTTTTTCTACTCTAAGCTCCATACAGCAATGGCACAAATGCACTAAAGGGAATTGTACCGAGGGCCTTACAAAGTTAATGACTGAGTAACAAAAAAAAATTAAAAGAAATACTACAGAATACAGCTATATGAAAAATCATTTCACGAACCTGTTCCATATTTTAACAGAATCAGCTGCTGCTGAAAGAACAGCTATGTTGTCTGAGCTGAATGACAAAGTCCGCACATCACTGCGATGGCCCCCAATGGTAATTCTGCTTGTTCTGACAGGCTGAGGAGCAGGCAAGGATGGATTAAATGAATATAATTCCACCAGGTTGTTCTGCAGCAGGAAGACAGCCTTTAACTCTCCTTGAGGTGAATGAATCAAGTCAAAAGATCTGCATGAGAAAATAATCATAAACGTTCTACTATCTTAGCTCACAATGTCCTCTAGCTATGTAAAGTTCAATAACTATAAATAATTTTTCAAATAGAAGTGCTCTGAGGCCAGGTGCGGTGGCTCATGCTTATAATCCCAGCACTTTGAGAGGCTGAGGTGGGCAGATCACTTGAGATTGGGAGTTTGAGACCAGCTTAGCCAACAGGGCAAAACCCTGTCGCTACTAAAAATACAAAAATCAGCCGAGTGTGGTGCACACACCTGTAACTGCAGCTACGGAAAGGCTGAGGCAGGAGAATCGCTTGAACCTCAGAGACGGAGGTCGCAGTGAGCTGAGATCATGCCACTGCATTTCAGCCTGGGCTACAGAACAAGACTCCGCCTCAAAAAGAGCGCTCCGAATAGGGAGTATTATGTTAGTGGCTTTTAATTAAAAAAAAAAAAAAAAAAAAAAAACCTAGGCTCAGATCCTGGTTCTGATACATACCTCGTTTTTATGTATGCATTCTTTATAAGTGAACTTATATCCTTTCTGAACGTGGGACATACTTTTGTTTTTTTTTTTTAATTAGCGGCAGGAAAAGACAGCAAATGACTAGCTAAAAGGGTACTATAATAATCCAAATACGAGACAATAAGTGGGCCCATGGTGAGAGCAACAGGAGCAGAGTGTGACACAGATGTCTCATGACCACTGTGTCCAAATATATAATTCAAACAGACAGCTTACAAATAGCATGAAAAAGCCAATAATACTTGGGAGTTTACTACTATGACAATTTCAGATAATTTATTTTTACTCACTTGATTTTGGCAGAAGTTTTGATATTAGTCACCCGTTGGATTTCATCTTGCAGAGTCATTTCAACATTAATTTCAGGATCTTCTTCCTCCCCTTTGCAAGAATTTAACCTGGAGAAGAAGAAATGAATATCATGCTCTTACTTTTCTAGAAGCAGCTTTGCTCTTACTTGAGTTCAAAATCTGGTCCCTCAACCATGATTCTGAAAAAGTCACTTAACCACACAGGATTACCATGAAAATTATACAATGCAGTATATGTGGAAACACTTTGTATACTATAATGTCATAAAGTATTATTTCGCTTAGTAGGTACCCTTAAGAAATGGATTCTGAATGCAATAGCCCATAAAATTTCCTGGAACAAGTCCTTTTAATTCAAACTATCCCTACTGAAATGTCTCTAGTTATTTTTCTAATTTCAGGACTTTTTAGAATACTCATTAACCCACACTTAATAATCCAACCATGTTAAATAAACCAGAATAGGTCTCAAAAGATTTGTGAAATCAGGTGATTTTCTATCCCTCTGAGACTTGATAAAATTGGATTATCGGTACCTAATTCTTCTCAAACTTTTAATGGTAATTGATAACAGAGTAAATGTTAAAGAAGCCAGTGTTTTTCAGTAACATGGGGCCCACCCAGGACACTTCATTATTAATATAAGTATTTAAAAAACAAACCTTGCTTTCTTTCTAGCTTTCTTCATCTTCTTATCCATTTTCTTGTGAATTTCCTCTTTGGAAAGGATACAAAACAATTCTAGCACAGAATCAGTTCCCTAGAAAGGCAAAAGGTTAATGTGAGTCAAACAGAGACAATTTGTAATTTACCTAATTCTCAGTAAAAACCAAACAACATTTATTTTTCTTCCCTTACTAGTTGTATTACCTCGGACAACTTAATCTCTCTGGGTTTGCTATCTCATCTGTAAAATGAGGATACCATTTCCTACTTATGGCATTGCTCTGAAGAGTAAATAAGAAATTAAACGCTTTTAAATTGCTCAGAAAAGCCAGCATTTAATAAATGGTTGCTAATAATATTGGTGCAAAAGTAATTGCGGTTTTTGCCATTACTTTTTAAACGGCAAAAACCTCAATTACTTTTGCACCAATCTAATAGTAATTATTATTTTTTGTTTTATGCTAATAAAGCTAGAGGTTATAGATCCACATAGTACCATGTAATGAATTATTAACATGAGTAAAGAAACATTCATCTTTACAGTGAATATGAAAGAATGAGTGTTTGGAAGCAACAGCCCAGTCCTTATTATTTTCTCCTAAGTATGGTACTCACATGGCAAGCAAGAATCCTGCCTGTCTTGTCGACGGCAAGGTTTACAACTCTGTCTCTACCTTCCCGCATTATGGAACCAGCTTTTCTACATGAAAGGATTCGCTACAGAAGAAGCAAGAGCACATGAAGGTTAGATGTAAGTTCTACTGAACTGCTGGAAAAAATGTAATTCTAATAAGTACAAGTAACAAAAATATGCCCTAAAGTGATAATTCCCTAAAAATCTGCAATTCTCGCTTTCCCACTATTCAACACAATAAAACATAAGAAACAAAAATGAATTACATCCTCAGGGGCTTCATCCATCTCAAGGGTACCATCCTCTGTCTCAAGAGTATCTTGTACTCTAGGAGAAGACCCTTTGATTTTCTTGGGCTTGGGTTCTTCCAGGTCTTCAATCTGTTTTATAAAAATGGGAAAATAAAAGCTGAAATAATATGTTTCAGGAGGCATTTTGTTGTTGTTCTTGTTGACAGAGTCTCACTCTGTCACTCAGGCTAGAGTGCAATGGTACGATCATATCTCATTGTAGCCTTGATCTCCTAGGCTTAAGCCATCCTCCCATGTAAGCCTCCCAAATAGCTGAAAGCTCAGGCACACACTAATTCTTAAATTTTTTGTAGAGACAGGTTCTTGCCATGTTGCCCAGGCTGGTCTCAAACTTATGTGTGGACTCAAGTGATCCTCCTGTCTCAGCCTCCCGAAGTGCTGGGATTATAGGCATGAGCCACTGTGCCTGGCCCAGGAGGTGACTCTTAATCTTGAAGACTTAGAAATCTTTCTTATGACCAATAATAGCTTCTAATCAGTGATCTCCCTGATCAAACCTCTTCAGTAGCAGGACAAGTATCAGAACATATTAAAAACTGACTACATAATATACAAACAAAATATTTACTCAATATACTATCTCCAGAAACTTTCTATAGCATAAGGACTACCGTTTAGTGACAACAGTGAAAAAATAATGACCCACTCTTCACTAACTTCAAAATTTTCTCTGTATTTAGGTGAAAGGCCGACCATATTCTAGAACGACAGATTCAAATGGGTATTAGGAATTGCAAAGGCATTGCAAGACAGGTTGATACATTTTCTCCTTAAATAAAGAAAAGATAACCCCTGGACTACTAGTGTAACTCCACCGAAATGGCTGTTAGACACAGCACATACTTAAATCTAGCTAAACCTAAGATCTATAAGCTTTTTTTCTACGTAAATTCTTTGAATGTCTAAGAAAAAGTTATAGATCTTTTCAGAATATACATATTTATAAACATAAAATTCTACATATATGTTTGAGGGGAAAGGTTCACAGATACTCTGAAGGCCATCCATGGACACCCAAAGGTCCAAGAATATCTGATTAAGAGTGCCACAAACTAAAACATTTGTATTACCAGAAGCTGTATGCCTAAAGCTACCTTATGAGCTCAAATAAATGAAGACAATGAGCATAAAAAGGAAGAAAAACTTTGTTTAGGTGTTGCAGGTTATTGGTGTGATAGAATCTTTATAATACTATGTGAGGTACTCAATAATTACATCTGATTCTAAATCCAAGGTGCTTATGAAACTTCTAAACATGACATTGCCCATGATTTAAAAAAGTAATTACCTCTTGCAGATAAGCTATGTCCCATGCCCTCAGTTCACTGTCTGAGGCCCCAGTGATGAGTCGCTTTTCTTCTGACACCAGAACCAACCCCCATACCTATAGAATATAAAAGGATTTGAGTAATATGATTTTCATGAGATTCCAGGTAGCATAATATGATGTTCCAAAAGTCTGAGTACACTGTAATAAAATGTCTTTAGTAATTTAAAGGCAAAGAAACGGAATATTGAGAACCCTTTCAAAATGCACCAAGAAAAATCTCACTTTTACAGAGAAAAAAATGGCCAGGGGTGAAATTGTTACTTTTGTGATACTAGGAGTTTCTCTTTCACCTCCTATAATCAAATTAAGATAATGGCTGTTTAGTGTAAATCTTAACTAGAATCTACTCAAACGATAATTTTAAGTCTTCCATTTCTTTGCTTTCAGCAGTGTACAGCAAATAAAAGGTGCCCCATTAATGTCCTTTCCATAACTTTCAGCTTCAACTATCCAGGAATTAAATAATGAAAATAACAATATTGTTGCAAATCAACAAATTTAATCTTCTTGTCATTAATTCTAGGTATTACCTTCCTGAATGCCTGATATGAACGAAGCACTGAGGATGCAAAGACGTATAAAAAACAGTCCCTGAACTCAACTGAATAGATCTGTGTTCAAATAACTATTATAACAGCTACAATGCACTGCTTGCCTGTCAGTAAGCTAGGTGCTACACACATAATATCATTCAACTTCCCTACATTCATAACAGTGGACACTTATTATTTAGACATGATGAAACTCAGGAATTAAAAACTATCCAAGGCCAGTTTTTACAGTATCTGCTCCAATGGCTGGCATTGCTTCCATCAAACCAACCTCACTGTCTCTCAAGACAGCATATGCTGACTACTGTGTGCAGTAAAAACAAACAGCCTTGCAAGAGGAAGAGGAGAAAATCATCTTTTCCCTTTTGCCTTGCCATTATTTCCCCACGCCCATGACCCTACATGTACCTCAGTCCGGTGGCCAACCATTGTTTTAAAGCAGTGCTGAGTATCAAGGTCCCACCATTTCACCATGGTATCTTTCCCACTAAAAGAAAAAATAGGAAAAAAAAAAAACCCTGTTTAAGAAAACTCATTCAACTAATAGGAAGATCTAGAACTCACTGTTGCTTTAAAAGGAACATATACTTCAATAATGTCTAAAGCTCCTTTTCTCTCTGATCTTTTTTTGAAAAGCAAAGAATCCTAACTTTCCTTATAGTTATTCCTATGCAGAAAATAAAATGTTCCACCTATAAGCATAAGAATGACTTTAGATGCAGAATACCAAAGAATACAAAACTTGATCCATCATGCCTTCCTCCTATCGTTTCTATCATCACAGCACTGGCCTTCTCTCAGACAGTCTACCATGGAAACATCTTAAACCTCTCCTACTCCCTTGTTTTCCTGTCCAGCTAGTCTCTTGTCCTGAAGATGCCTCCTCTGTGAAGTTTCTAAGTATTGATTCCTTCTAGTCCATTTCTGTACACGAATCTGAATTTAAGTCCTACTACCTGGATTATTTTAACAGCTTCTCATCTGGTCTCTCTGTCCATTGCTGTTCTCTCTTCCCATCCAACGTGCAACTGTCAGATAACCTTATTTTTAATATTTGCACTAGGTTCAATGTTCCCTGTAGAATCAAAATCAGCCTCTTTAGCAGCATTCTTGAAATTTCCCATTTATTGGTTCTTAATCCCCTAAATATAATCCCTCATAGCCAATGGCCTCTACTACTCCTGCTCAAACACCTCTTCCCTACCTCTTCACTATATAAATCTATATAATCCTCCTTTATGAGCAAACTGGGAAAAAAAAGCAAAAAACTCAAAAACCTGATTTACAAAGTCCATCCCGTATAACCCCACCTTACAGTAGTATTTCTTTTCCTTAAATTCCCTAAGCTGCAATATACATATTTTCCATTAGAACTATAGCATCATTCTCTTATAGAACCTGTGTTATCTGAACAAGACACTAATTTACCTGTATCCTACCCCACAGAAACAAATCCACCATTGGTAAAGTATGTTTAGTGCTCACAGCTTTTTCTGAATCATTACTATGATTCCTCTAATTAATGTCTGGCATTTCTTGAGATCCCAGCCTTTCCTAGGTAGCCATTCTTTAGGAATATTCATTATTAGGTTGAACCATATAAAATTGTTGATATTTAATCATTTTTTATGTATACAAATAAAAATTTCAGATGGTTCAACCTAATAGGTATTCAGAAGCCCTATGAAGTACAGTACATCTCTCCTCAAAAGGTAAGCTGAATTTAACACCTGGTATTCACATCTTCCCTCTGCTTTCCTGGCTTTCTACAGAACTAGAAGGTAGACAAAGCTCATTCTCTAATGAGTTTCAAAAGGTTAAGAAACATGGAAAAGCTGATATTAAGAGAAAAGAATGACAAATTAGAAAAGTGATTTTTTAAATGATATAACTTTGGATAGCTCTACGATACTATTTAGAAGAAGCAGAAAGAAGAAAAGCAAAAGAAAGGAGAGAAAACACTTATAAGCATGAGCACAGTGCTCATGAAAGAAATGAGTAAGGAATAAAGCAAATTCTCTCTTCCTAGAAAAGAATTTGAAATGAAACCATTATTTCTTTACCTAGTAACTAGCAGGTTCTTTTCTCGTAGAAACAACGCTTGTGTGATGGCGTCCTTGTGCCCCTTTAGACGGTAGAGGCCACTTTCATTGATTACATCCCATACAATAATATCTGTGTCCTAAATCAAGTAATACAGAAGAAAAGTAATTTTCTTTACCATATATGGCCGAACTTGACAAACAACTGGACTTAATTATTACAAAGGCAATACACAGTCCTGGCAGAAAATTTGGAGAGCATGAAGAAAGTACAGGGGAATAAACACTAGCCTTATTCCCACCACCCAGAAATAATCCCCAGATATTGTTACTGCTCTAGTCTTTACGTATAATCCAGGTTGTTATTTTCCTATTAGAAAACTGAGATCATGCTATTCACATCATTTTATAACCTTTTCTTTTTTCATTAAATATTATTTCCATTTTTTCCATGTGATTCCAGAGTGTTTACATTTTTAATGCTCACATCATAATAAATTCTAAAGCGATACCATAACTTATTTAAAATTTTTTCTGTTTTAGACATTTAGGTAGTTTCCAACTTTCTGCTGTTACAAATATGCAGAAATGAACATTCTTATATACAAATCTTTGTACATATCTCTGATTAGAAATAACTAAACTATAAAGTTCTTGGGTTATATGATATGTTTATTTTAAAAGTTTTGGATTTATACCATCAAAATGATCTCCAGGTTGGGTAAATCTATAGAACCAGCAGGGATATGTATGACAAGGCCTGTTCTTCATTCACTTAACTATACTACCAGTTTTCTCAAAATCTGCTACCAATCTCATAAGTAAAAAATGTTCAGTCCTAATATTTATTTTAATTTACATTTATGAATATGAGAAATAGTTTACATGCTTTACGGTGATTACTGGCCATTAGTATCCCTTTTGAATTGCCAATTCATGTCTTCTGTCTAACATTCTTCAGGTGTCATCACTTACTTGAGTGTAAGTTATTAATAAATGAATGATACTAATCCTATCTTTTTATATTGAAAATGTTAAATGCTTTACCTTTTTCAACGTCCTTTGATTTGTTTTTAATGTACAAATGTTTCAAGTATTCCAATCTATCAATAGTTTCCTTTTTATTTCTTTGGCTAACACATTGTAAGTCCTTTTCTACCTTACTATCAGATATTTACTTACATATTTTCTAGTTTACTTTAAAATGCTATTTTTAATAGTTATGTCTTTAATCTTTGATTCATTTTGGTATATAGCATGAGGCAAAGATTTAATTTAAAAATTTCCCCCAAAAATAGACAATTGTCTAAGGATTGTTTTATAAGCAATTCATCATTTTTCTGCTTATTAAAAATGTCATCTTTAAAATATGCTAATTAGGAATGTAACTGTGGATGTGTTTCTGAGATTTCCATTTGGTTGCAATAATCTATTTTGCATTGATACTTGCACTGATGTATCATTATGATGCTTCTTAAATTATGGGTTTATACTACATTTTAATATCTAAAACCCCTGTTTCATTATTCTTTTCTCCCCCGATTTTGGTGTTTCCAATTTCTTTGCTTTTCCATATTAGGTCAAGTTCTAAGTACCAACTAAAACCTTTAAGATATCTATTTAAATATATCTATATCTACATATAAACATATATCTCTGTAAACAAAGCTTTAGCTATATAAACCAATTACAAAACACCAGCATCTTTTCAACACCTTGTTTTCCTATTCAAGAACAAGTATTATATCTCTAGAAAGTCTTCTATTCTTCCGTAAAGTTTCACAGTGTTTTTATATCTGTTAATCGATTGTGGAATCTTATATTTTCTAACTCATGACTTTTGAGACATAGGAAATCTACTGATTTTACGGAATTCAATGGCAAATAATTATTATATTGTCTCTTCTTTTGTAGTCTTTGTTTTCTTTCTTTGTTTTACTGTTTTGGGTAGCACTTCCACAGTAATAGTATTATCATAGCTCTCTTCATCTTATTCCTACACTTAATAGGCTTTTATCAGAGAATATGATAAAATGAACAAAAGGAAACAAAATGAACCTCCCAATTCACACCCATCCTCCTCACTCTATTTCTACCATTATACTGCTTTGAACATTGACAGACCATTGTTTTACCTGACAACTTTTGTCAACAACTTGCTTCAGCATAAGCCTTACCTTCCTTTAACATATCAAAGTCTGGGCTGATTCAAAGGCTCACCTTGGACCCAGATGCCAGTCTGCCTCCTAGCTGATCATACTTCAAGGTAGTGATCCCTGCTTTGTGACCATTGAAGGTCACATTTCCTTCCCCACTCAGGAGACTGAAGATTCTGATCGACCCATCATCATACCCAACAGCTAAGTGTAGCCCATCTGGGGAGGGGCACAAGCAAGTAACTTCTTGTTTAAGCCCCTGAAGGATAAGAATCTGAAATCATAAAAGTTAAAAACAATACAGAAGAGTTAAGTATGAAATCAAGGGAAAAGCATAGGAATACTTAGGCACAGTACAATTAAGAACACCAATAATTCCCAACTATTCTTATGAATAAAAATGAAACTCCACAATCCATTTCAAGGTTTTTAATACAGAAATTATTATCTGTACTAGGCAAAGAAATATTTAAGGAAAGGCTTATTTTCTCCAAAGCTCTACATTGGTGTAATACATGCAAACATTCCCGAGGCAATAAAATAAATTTAATCCCTTTAATCTAAGTCTTAATCCCAGAACAACACTAAGTGATTTTCAATAAAGGGTTATAAACCCATCCTTCCTTTAACTGAGACCCATTTTGTAAGAAAACAATCTGCATGGCAACAGAGTACTATGATGGTTTTAACCACAAAGGACTCTGGGTGGAAACAAGAATTGAAGTAGTAACCTCTTGGGAATCACAAAATAAATGGACAATATCAAAATGCCTATATTTGGTTGGCAAAAGTGGTAGGCTTAGGGAATTCAGTCACACAAAGTATCAAAGTCTAGTTCAATAAGATTTGGGCCTTATCCACATTAGAAAAAGATTCTGCCAACATAGAGTAACCTTCCTTTTACATGCCTAATATTTTATAATCAGCTATAAGCTAAGTCGAACTTGAAAAAATAGAATTGGTCAACAATACATCAGGAATAAATAATTACCACAAATAATGACCTGTAAATATTCCAACAAATAGACATTAAATTCAGAATTTAGTGGAGAAGAACACAAAGGAACTTGATGCTTGGTTAGCCAGACCTAAAGGAAAAAGATTTCTGTTCTAAGGGCACACACAGAAAAAACCCCATGATAAATAAATCAGAGCTCCCCAACTTCTACTACCTCTCCGCCCTCAAGTACGGATAAGTCAGTATCAAAATGCTCATTTGGGCTCACCTTCTCTCCTTTCCTTAAGTCCCAGATGAAAACGTGTTCACAAGCTGGCACAGCCACATAGCGTCCTTTCTCACCACGAAGTGTCACAAAGACAATATTACCTTTTTGGCTGCCAATCAGGCCAAAGACTGCACTAGCAACATAGCGCAGGTACTGCTTGGTGAGCCCCATGTTATGATGTCTGATACCACGGGTGAGGTAATCTGTGCATATAAACAGAGAAAACTCAGCTCCTTGGGTGCCTTGGTTCTACTAGGTTAGTAAACACCAACTTTTTTTTTTTTTTTCCTTGAGACAGAGTCTCACTGTGTTGCCCAGGCTGGAGTGCAGTGGCGGGATCTCGGCTCATGGCAGACTCCACCTCCTGGGTTCAAGTGATTCTCCTGCCTCAGCCTCCCAAGTAGCTGGGACTGCAGGCATGCACTACCACACCTGGCTAAATATTTTTTTTTGGTAGTAATGGGGTTTCACCATATTGGCCAGGCTGGTCTCAAACTCCTGACCTCAAGTGATCCACCCACCTCAGCCTTCCAAAGTGCTGGGATTACAAGCATTAACCACCATGTCCGAACAACACCAACTGTTTATCATGTCATTAAAAGCATGTGACTTCTTAATTTTTATTTACTCTGAATAAATCACTGATGTAAAATACCTGGACATCTTCATTTTTTATTCACATGAACTCAGTATAATCCCTCATTCCTTAAGTTCCAAATTAGTCACATTGTCATGCCCACCTCATGTGTATCTGACACTACAGACTCAATGCAACTAAGCTAATTCACTTCTGCCCATTCAACCAGCATCAAAGCTTTTACACAGAGATTGGCAGCCTGAAACTAAACATATTTTTCAGTGAATATTTATTGAGAACCTACCATTTAGGCACTGTTCTAGACATTGGAAATATACTATTAATAAGGCAAAATCCCTAACCTCATGGTACTAAACTTCTCAGGCACTGGTTCTCTAACTCTAGTATATATCCAAATCACCTGGAAGGCTTATGAAAACACTGCTAGGAAATACCATCTCATCTCTTCTCCCAGCACCTGTTTCTCATTTCGTAAGTCTGGGGTGGGGCCTAGAATTTTTCACTTCTAACAAGTTTCCAAGTGATGCTGCTGTTGCGGTTCCTGGACCAAACTTTGAGAACTACTGTTCTAGTCCATGAAAGTCTGTCCTTCATTTCAAAATCAGAGCAGCCACTTACCCTCGGCACAGAAAACGGCTGAGCAACTTGGCACGCTATTTTTGGAAAGATGCCATAATTTCTGTACTTTTATTAAATTCACTGAAAACGCTGGTTATAGAAAAAGGGACAAGAGCTGAATGAAGGAGATAACAAATCAGTCCTGTCTGTTCTTCACATGAAAGAGTAAAAAGTATCCTCCAAAACACCCATGCAACTTAAAACACACAAAAATAAAGAAGTTACAGCCTTTTATGAGGAGCTGTTTCTTTTTGCTGATGTTTGTTTCTTTGGTTGGTTGGCTGGTTTAACTCTACAGGGTCTTTCTAATTATCAAATGCTGTTTTAGTCTACCTTAACAAAAAGAATTTTCAATCCCAACTCTCTAAGGAAAGATAGTATTAACATGGTGATAATGTTCTTAACCTAGGCCATTTGATTAATTGTTTCAAATGGAATTTGAATTGTTTCCCTATTCCTCCAGACTCTGTAGTTGTTCTTCATGTTTGTCTTTGGCCATCTACCACCTCCTTCTACAGTATTTTCCTTGGAGAATACATATCACATGAGTAGGTCCAGGGACTCCCATCTGTCTATTTCCAGTCCTGTCCACCTACATGAATACTATTACAGAGTTTCAAATATTTACTCAACATCTCCATTTGATACCTTATAGTTTCACATTTAACATGTCTATAACCAAGCCTACCTTACTTCCGGTACTCCTCTCTTTTTGTCTGACACAATGACACAATTTTCCTACCTACTCAGGCTCAAAACCACTTACTAACCTTTGAACCATTAATAAAAAATATTATTATAGCAGCCAAGACTTAGAGAGTGCTTACACTACAGTAACTGATAACATTAAATGTATACAACTTAGTAAACATACACAATCGTTTAATTACATACAGCAATTAATGAAAAGAGCTAACATATGCAAAGCACTTAGAAAAGCCTCTAGCACACTGTAATATAACTATATAAAATACCCATAAGGACCTGGTGTGGTGGCTTATGCCTGTAATGCCATCACTTTGGGAGGCCGAGGCAGGCTGATGGCTTAAGAGTTTCAGACCAACATGGGACACATAGCAAGACCCTATCTCTATAAAACATTTTTTTAAAAAATTAAGCAGGCATGGTGGCGCACTTGGGAGGCTAAAGCAGAAATATCACCTGAGTCCAGAAGTTCGAGGTTGCAGTGACCTATGATCACGCCGCTGCACTCCAGCCTGGGTGACAGTGAGACTCTGTCTCTAAAAATAAATAAACCAATTCTCCACAATAACACTGCAAGGGAAGTCACTCTTCCTATCTCTATTTTACAGACTAGGAATTCAGACCCAGAGATGGTAAACTGCTAACCCAAAGTCATTTAGCACCCAAGTGCCAAAGCCAAATCCCAATCCAGCCAGTCTAACTCCAAAATTTCTGCTTTTAACCACTAAGCTAAACTGCTTCTTTTTGCCTCTTTAGTCAACTCCACCTGATTGTTACTCTGAAACAGGATCCCTTTTTCTCCAGTACTTTCAGTTCCAGCTCTTTATCACTGGGTTACTGCACTGATTTTTCACCTAGCACCTCCGCCTCCAAGTTTTTCACTCTTTTCATTTGAAAGTCATAATACTACTGAGTAATCTTTTCAAATGAGCTTTCCCTATCCCAAAGACTTGAAAAGGCTAAATCGTTTGCCAGTTTCCAAAAACTCATCCTATCTATCCTCCGTATTTCTCGAATAAGCCTTCCTGTCAGGCTGGCTAGTTTCCTTCCTCGTCCTGAGACCTCGTTGTCTTCATATTATTCGTTTTACTTAAAATAACATGCATTTCCTCCCCTACTTATTTTAATCAGTGTTATTCTCTGAAGCCCACTTCCTTTGGAGTAAACCCAATTCTCGCAGCCTTTTTTCATTGCCTCGATATTTAAACTACCTCCCATACAACTTGCACTGTTCACTTGTTCCACGTGCACAGCTTTCGCCTCCTTTCCGACAGCTCACCACGAAACCTTCGTAGACTGAGACCCCATCACCTCCGCTTCCTAACCCACAACCCCCAAGACGATGCTTCTATGATGCACTGAAGGCCTGGACAGACTTGAATTCCAAAATGAGTCTTCGGTCAGGAGAGGGTGACGGAGGGTTCCAGACACCGAACACACGGTCAGATCACCCTCGGGGAAGCCCGTGCACACGCACGGTCAGGCAGTTCTGCTCAGCACCCGCCACCCGCGCCGGTAGCCAAGGGGCTTCCAAGTACTGCTGTGGGGACGCCCGTAGTCACCTGAGTTCCCCCAATCCTAGCAACCGGCCCTAAATACGCCCGCCTCGGCTGCTGCCGACATCACGAATGCCTCAGCCAGAATCTTCAAAATCCAAACCGCAGAGAAAAGGCTCTCAGCCCCAGCCGTGCACCTCCAGGACTCACCTCAGCTTCCACGAGGCTCCCAGCCGATTGGACCCGCCCACGAGACCTGCCCCTTCCGGGTCCGTTCCGGGAGCCTCTTCCGCCAGACGTTCCATTTGCCTTCTAGGAGGAAATGACGGAAAAAGCCGGGCGCTGATTGGTGAGCTCTGGCCGGGAGCGGAAGCCGGGGTTTCGCAGCCCAGAGCATTTGTAGCTGGTCACTCCAGCCTCCTGGGACTTTGCCTCGCCCTACCCGGCGCGCTCCTGCTGAGGGTCGCCGGAGATGTCGCTCGGCTGCCTTCTACCAGGAGCTTGATCCGTCTTGCCCGCCGACCGGATGGGACCGCCGGAGTGCTGTGAGAGGCGGGACGGGGGCCAGGAGGGAAGGCGGGGCGGAGAGGGCCGGGGGCGCGGCCCCAGGCGCACCGGACTCGGCCCTGGTCGGGAGTGCGGGCTGAGGGTTAGTTCTGTCACTTCTCTGGAAGAATGAGCCTGGCGCCACTTCGTCGGCTGTTGGTTAGGTTCTTGCCGAGCGTTGTCGGGGTCGCCGTGTTGACGAGAAGTCAAAGGGTAGGCAGTCAGCAGGCACTAGGGACAGTGGTGCTGTAGCCCAGGAGGCGGGCGCCCTAGGGTGCAGGTGAAATAGGGGAGGCGGGAGCCCTTGCTGGCTGTAGCCCGAGAGACCAGTCCCTGTTGCCGCTCCTGTGGACTGGCCATTCCACGAACCGAGAGCACCTCAAGTAAGGGGTGGGTAGACACTGAGCCCAGGATGGTGCGTTGTCTGGGTTCCCGCAATCCTTAGAGTGACACTGGCCTGGCTTTGTGTTTCCGCTCTCTGGCCGCTTGAGGGGAAGGGACCAGGGCTGACTCCTTGTTTGCTGACTGAGACTTAAGTGCTCTGTCACCGGGTGGGAATTGGCTTTTCTCTCTTGAAGTTCTGCTACTTTTATTCTTGAGCTGCACAGAAGTGTTTAGAAATGAGTTCTGATGTCTAGAGCTGTGCAAAATTAAAGCTAACGTAGCTGTACAAAAGAAGATCGTTCCAACGCTTCTTGAACAAGTTATCTGCAGCCAACCTAGAAATTAGACTTTTCCTACATTTCTGATTTTCTTTAGAGTTTCTTGAGCTTAAGGCGTGTTCAGCTGATCTTCCATATTCAAGAAAATTGCAACAGCAAAGAGTGCGTGTGATGAGACTGGACAGCTGTAGCAGCATAGGTGTTTTGAAACAAGATTGCTGTGGATTGGATGAATGAGAAGGGAAGAAATTGTGAGCACAAATTATTATTTTAAGAAGTTTGGTGGGAAAGGGAGCATTTGAGTGGGTGTGTATGGTTAATATCCCTGGCAGGTGTTGTGCATTATATTATTATGGGGGTAAAGTGTGTGCTTCAGTAGAAAATGGCACAGTTTAGGTTCTATCTTAATAACACCCCTTGGATTAACTAATTCTAAAAAAGCTATTTTTCAGTTATGTAAACTCTAGGTAACTGACATCAATGCTAAATAATTTTTGTCAATAGCTGCAAATTCTCTTCTCTCTCTCTTAGAGTTTCAGTGGAAGTTTTGCCTCCTTTCACACATTTATTTCAATATTCCTGCTCTAAGGTGTCTAATTGTGGGATGTGCTTTATCTTCTGCCTGGTTCCCTTTTGAGTCAAATGAAATATTGAACATGGATTTGGTTTTATATTTGAATGAGTCATGATTTTACCTTTTCTTAAAAATTTTTCTTAACATAAATATTATAGGATGGGACAACCACAGATGGAAAAAATGATTTTAATAAGAGTTGGTATCAGAGTAACTGTGAGTGCTAAGATAATGCATCTTAAAAAATTCCTTATACAGTGTTTCAAAGTTGTAACTCTATTTCCTCATTTTAGTTTCAAAATGCTCAGTATATCAATACTTAACAATTAAAGCATAATGCAGTTCATTTAATATGAAGGGATACTACTAATTCACTGTTAGAACATGTTCTTTGGGTGCTTTTGAATGGTGATGTTAAATTTGACCCAGGCCACTGACAAGCTTAGGAATATTCTTATACTGTATTTAATGTTGACATATTTGCCTACTTCAGTTAATCTTCCAATCGAAAATCTTTTTTTTAAAGAGCCTTTTTTTTTTTTTTAAAATGAGACAGTCTCACTCTGTTGCCAGGCTGGAGTGCAGTGGCGTGATCTCGGCTCACTACAGCTTCCAACTTCCTGGTTCAAGAGATTCTCCTGCCTCAGCCTCCCGAATAGCTGGGATTACAGGCATGCCCAGCTAATTTTTGTATTTTTAGTAGAGAACCGAGGTTTCACCATGTTGGTCAAGCTGGTCTTGAGCTCCTGACCTCAGGTGATCCACCCACCTCGGCCTCCCAAAGTGCTGAGATTACAGGCATGAGCCACCTCGCCCAACCTTAAAAATGTCATTCTTTCTGACGGCATAAAATGATTCTTAAGTATGGTATTGGATGATGGCATAAAACGAGTCTTAAGTATGGTGTGCACGCATATCCTAATGTACTCTGAACTGTTAAATACTGAAATACAAAGACATAAAGAATGGTAAACCTGGTAATTAATGGTGGTCAAGTGCATGCAGCAGCTCTCTTTGTACAATTGTTATTCAGACTGGTCTGATCAGTGTAAACATTTTGAAAGGTAAACAGGTTAAAAGTTACCATGTTTTTCTCTTAAATGATGTCATTTTCTTTTTATTCAGATGAAAAGGTTTTTCGAGACAGTGATCCAAGGTATTATGCAGTTTTGCCCAGCTTTGAACAATAAAATCTGATCTGTCTAGCCAATCCAATTATTCATATTAACCCGTATTTAAAGGACTTCTTAAACTAAAAGATGACAGGATTTGAGGAAAAAAAGACAGAAGTTACAGTGTAATAAGAGCTGTTTACACTGTACTATTTGAATTATAAAGGATACATAGTGGATTATCTTTGTTTTCAGGTCCTCTTACTCAAGTACTGAAGGTCATATGACTATGGAAATATATCTGATTCATTATGGAATCTTCTGTTTGTCCCATATAGGCTTTTTAATCCTTGGAAATTAATATCTTGCTTCAAGAGACTTTTTTTTTTAAACTAGGGCTTATTGTTTGTTTATGAACGTATTCAAAGTACAGAACTGATCAACTGATTTTCAGTGGACAGTCTTGCTCTCTTTTAATGTCACCAAAAATTCTGGCTGTGGCTGTAAATTACTGGGTAGAGGAGCCCTCTTCTCCTCTCGTCACTTGAGCACGTTTGCATTCTATCACTGAGATTCTTAACTGAAATTTATTTACAAATCTGCTTGTATGAGCTCATACATAAACGTTTTGGGGAGTGAAATGATCTATATCTTTCATGTAATTCTCAAAGGGGCCTGTGACCTTGAGAATGTTAAAAACCACTGTTTTCTCTGGGATCAAGTTTTCCTGCCTAGCTTGGGTTTGCGGCTCCATTTACTTGTTACCAAGGTGTGTGTGTATTTAGGGGAGGGGAGGATTCAAACCTCTTTTTGTTGAGAAATATCCATTTCTGTTTAGAGATGGAGTTGAAAAAGAATTCAACTTTTGTTAAATACTGTGACACTTTCCATAAAATGCCATTTAATTTTGTCCTACAGTAAGACCTATGAACATTACTTTTACTTATTTAACATCCAATATCTTGTGGGTCACAATTACTTAAAAGCTGGGAAAAAGATCCAGCAAATTCTACTGACCAGGTATGATCAGGGATATAGGAGAACCACCAGGTTGTGCTGTCAAAGAAGATAATAGAGTTTTGAGAAGGAAATGATCAGTAATAAACATGGATAAAATTGGATTGATTCTTGGATTTGACATTTGGAAGTTATTGCTGACCTTTGGAAGAGCAGTTTTAGCATAGCTATAGAATGGAAAAAAAACTGCAGCAGGTTGAGCAAATGTATGAAGAGGAAGTAGAGCTGCAAAGCAAATTACCCTTAAAAAAGTTAAGTAGTAAAAAAAAGAGGAGTTTAATATGCTGAAGAAGAAATGAAGTACAATAAATAAGGGAGGGAAACTTTTTTGAGAACAGGAGGATGGAGAGAAAGGAAAAAGCAAGATGAAATTGTAAAAGGAGAATTTGTGTCATAACACTCTCTTACAAGGAGAAATGATCAAATGAAGGAAATTGCTTAAATTAAGGTGACCTGGCAGGCTTAAAAGTGTGGAATATACCCTCAAATCACTTGTAAGTTGGAAACAGTGAATGATTTTGAATTGGAGAGAAGTTAAGGTAATTGCTCTCCTACGCAGTTTTGACACCAGTTATCTCATTTAATGCTCACAATAAACTTAGGAGAATTACCCTTATTTTAGAAATTTAAAAAAAAAACTGTGTTAGAGTCAAGAATAACACAACTATTAAGTGACAGTCTTGGGTCCAAACTCAGACCCTATGACAACAGAGTCCAAACTCTCATATTGAACCATGCTGTCTCCACCTCACTGCATGATTGCATGTGGAAATATTTACCTTAAAATACTAAAGAAGCTGGATTCAAAATTGTATCAGTATGATTTTACCTGTCACAGAAAAAGGTAGTAACTACATCAAAAGTTGAGGAATTTGTTCCTCCCCCTTAATTTTGGATTCTTTTCTTTTCTTTCTTTTCTTTTTAAGATAGGGTTTGCTTTGTCACCCATGCTGGAGTACAAGTGGTATAATCTTGGCTCATGGCAACCTCCGCCTCATAGGGTCAAGCAGTTCTCCTGCCTCAGCCACCTCAGTAGCTGGGACTGCAGATGCATGCCACCACACCTGGCTAATTTTGTGTGTTATTGTATAGATGGGATCTAATTAAGTTGCCCAGGCTGGTCTCAAATCCCCAGCCTCAAGTGATCTGCCCGGCTCGGCCTCCCAAAGTGCTGAGATTACAGGTGTGAGCCACTGTGTCCAGCCAATTTGGTATTTTTCAAATGTTCTGTAAGCATGTATTACTTAGAGTCAGAAAGAAAAGTTACCTTAAAAAAGCAATTTTGTCCTGAAAGTTGGCATTCAAGTTTGGAAACTGAAAACTGTGTTTGTGTTTAATGGATTTTTTTTTAAGATGATACTTAGGAACTTTCAGTATGAGTCATTGTCATAAAAAATCTGCAGATAATTTTTTGAAATTATGAACTTGTGCCAAGTGTCATTCCATTGAGCATGAGGCAATTTAACAATGATAGATGAATATGGTCTTCATTTATCCCCTGTTCAGCTTGTCCATTTCAAGTCTGAATACTTACAAACAGATCAGCAAAACTTGTGGGAAGACCAATTTGATGGACTAAACACCAACTTCTAGGTAAAGTTAGTTTCTTTATTTCAAAGTAATTTCAGAGGTGTATTTAGTGTCAAATAAGAATAGTCTTCTCATACAAATTTATCAAATTTATCATTGTATAACCCACAAGGCCTTTCTGAAATTATTACATAAATGATCACATTTCCTGTTCCACAGTGTTGATTTAGGAATTAGCATATTACACCAGATCCGTGTTTTTTTCCAATTGGTATCCCATGTCTCTCAGCAGGAAACATCACGGAACATATTATGGAAGGGCATGCTTGTTCTCTTTGATAAAAAACACTAGAACCATACTGAAAAACTTCTCAAAAAATTTCAGGAGATCATGTCCTTTGCAGCAACGTAGATGGAGCTGGAGGCCATTAACCTAAGCAAACTAATGCAGGAACAGAAAACCACCTACTGCATGGTCTAACTTATAAGTGGGAGCTATATAGTGAGAACACATGGACACAAAGAAGGGAATAATAGACACTGGGACCTACTTGAGAGTGAAAGGTGGGAATACGGAGAGGATCAAAAAACTACCCATCAGGTACTAGGCTTATTGCCTGGGAGATGTAATAATCTGTTTACCAGACCCCTGTGACATGCAGTTTACCTATGTAACTAACCTGCACATGTACCCTTGAACCTAAAAGTTAAAAAAAGGAAGAACTAAGAGAAAAGAAGAGAGAATCTGAAATTACGTACCTCCTGATGAAAGACGCCATCTCATATAATCTTGGCAGAACTGACTACTAACAAGAAATTTTCAAATAACAGAGAAACTTATTGAACCATGCATGAATATGCAAGCAAGAAAATCCAGACTGTGGGACACTACAGTTTCAGCAAATAAATTTTACAGAAAAGGAAAGATTGGATGGGGGACTTGTAGATAAAAAGAGATGTAAGATATACATTAAAATGTTTTACATGGCTAATAGTAAACTGGTTTCTGGGGATGCACCCTTCGGTGAAAAAGCTATATGAGAATATAAGAAAGTGATTAAAAGTCCTGGTAGTCGTTACTTTGAGGGACAGGAAGGGGTTGAGATTATGACAGATCACATAGATCACCCAGAGGTACCTCTGTGTGCCTGCACAGTTCTATTTCCTGACTTGAGTAGTGGTTTCCTTTATAATAGCTCATTAAACTGCACATTTATTTAGAGGGAAGAAAGTTTACACACCAACTTTCTTTCCCTGATCATCTATCTGCCCTTACATACTTCATGTTGCCAACAACCTCCAGCTTATTAAACCCGTTAATCAGTTCTTAGTCCTCTTACTCAACCTTTCAGTAGCATTTAACTGATAACCTCAAGTGTTCTTGAAATGTTTTCTTCACTTGGTTTTTAGGCTACCACACTTCCCTGGTTTACCTTCCTTTCTTAGCAGTCCTTCTCTGTTTTACTTTCTGACTTGTCCTTTTTCCAGCCTCTAGGTTTTGTTGTAGGACTCAGTCCTTGGATCTCTTTTCTCTGTTTGCATTTACTCTCTAGGCTGTCTTGTCCAATTCTCATAGCTGTAAATACCACCCATATGGTGAGACTTCCAGATTTATATCTTCAGCCCCATCTTCTGTGAGCTCTAGCCTCATTTAACCAATTTGCATGTTTGACATAAACACTTGGTCATCGAATAAGCATCTTAAACTTAGCACACCCAAAAAAACATAAGAAAAAGAAAATCCGTTGGTTATCACTCTGCCCTACAACCTACTCTAATTTTCCCCATTCTCTGTAAATAGCATAACATTACTCAATTGTGTAAGCATGTAATCCAGAAGTTATCTTTGCTTCTGTTCTTTCTCCCTACTGTCTATATTCATTGTCTTGTTGACTCCATCTTCAAAATACGTTCCGAATCTAATGTTTCTTATCACTACCATCTCACCTAAATTACTGCAGTCATTTTCTATTGGTCTCTGCACCTACTCTTGCCTTTTCTCAGTTTCATTGTAGGTAGAGTATTATTTTCAAATATTATTTATGTTTAATAATTGCCATGAACAGGATCCTCTAATAGCATCCCCTAATATTTAGAATAAGATTTAAACTTTTTACCATGGCTTACAAACTGTATCCTCTGGCCTTTCCTTCTCTTACCAACCTCATCATCTACCACTCATCACCTGGCTTATTCTGCTCTACCTACACTGACCTCCTTGCTTATGCTGTGATATACCAAGATCCTTCCTGCCTTTTTGGCCTTTGCACTTCCTATTTCCTTTGCCTGATAGATACATCCTTCAGAGCTTCATGTGGCTTGCTCTCTCATTGTATCTTTCTACTCAGTTGTTACCTGTTCTCTCATAATACTTATTTCCTCTAGTCATTCTGTTAGATACCTGCTTGTTTCTTTATCATTTATCATTTTCTGTCATCTCCATGGAAGCATAAGCTGCCTAAGGGCAGGGACTTGCTCTTTTCACCAGTGTATGCCCAGTGCCTGCAATAGCATCTAACACAAAATAGATGCTTGGAAAGATTTTTTTTTTCTGAGATGGAGTTTTACTCTTGTTACCCAGACTGGAGTGCAATGGCGTGATACAAAGATTTATTCGATGAATGAATATACCGTTTTACTGAAATGGCTGTTTGACTCATAGGCAAATTGGTTCTTCTTTTCTCTGGCAACAAAGAATTTCCCATTACTTCTGTCTAGTACTTGACAGTGTGTCTTCCAACACCCTCCTCTTCTAATGTCAGTATTTCAGCACAACCAGCCACCTACCATATCACTGTCTTACACATCACATCCTATAAATTGTCAACTCCTTTTCATCCTTCCTTTGTATTTTGCCTCTTAAATGTGCGCCTCTTTCGGTATCTCCTTTCCTAGTTGAAACCTTTATCATCTCTTACTACTTGATTGCAGTAACCTGCTTCTCATTTTGTCTTACCTAGTACATCTTTCACATTATCATCAGACTTTAAATTATATATACTATTTATATTTGTATCTCTTGCAATATCTATCACTTTTTGTTTTTTCGATAGTAGGCACTCAGTGAATGTTGAATGAATAGTCCTCTTTCTGGAAAGTAGAATTGATGGGCCATGTGATTATTTTAATGCCTGTAATTCTTTAAAAAGAATTTATGCTTAAATAATCACTCTTTAATCCTGTTTTAGAAATGCTGTAGCAATTCTTTGTTGTCCATTGTTTTTAATGGACTTTTTAAGTGACTATAATCACACAGTATACCATTGGGGTATTTTACAGTGGAATTTTGTTTACTGCTTTAATAGAATTCAAGTAATATCTGTGTTTCTCTATTAAAATGATTCTTTCTTTTCTCTTAAGCTAAAGTCTCCAGTGAATATTGACTTGCTGAGGAATTTGGGAAAAGGCAAATCAAAGTTCTCATTCCATGGATCCCTTAGGTGCACCTTCCCAGTTTGTGGATGTGGATACACTACCAAGCTGGGGTGACTCATGTGAAGATGAATTAAATTCCTCTGATACTACAGCTGAAATATTTCAGGAAGACACTGTGCGATCACCTTTTCTTTATAATAAGGACATCAATGGAAAAGTAGTTCTTTGGTAATTATTTGAGTGCATCATATCATCAGGAGATAACATCTTCTCATAATTTATTGTAACCTCTTTTTAAGCCCTAGCATTGTTGACATATAGCTTTGCATATACATATACAGCTTTATTGAGGTATAATTGACATTTAATAAACTACATATTTAAAGTATACAATGTAAGTTTTGACTTATGTTAATACATCCACTAAGCCATCACCACAGTCAAGATAGTGAATATATCTGTCACCTCCAAAAGTTATTTTCTGTTTCTTTGTAATTCCTCCTTCCTGCCCTTCCCTGCCTCCCCATCCCCAAGCAAGCACTGATCTTCTTGTCACTGTAGGTTAGTTTGCATTTTCTAGAGTTTTATTTAAATTGAATTGTGTGCCTTTTAGTCTGTTTTCAGCAGAATGATTTAAGTTCACCTATGTTGTTGTGTGTATTAGTAATAGTTCATTGCTCTAAAAAGCTGCTTTATTGAGACACTGATATACAATATAATTCATCAATTCAAATTGTACAATCTAGTGATTTATAATATATTTATAATATATATTAATATATAATATATAATATATTTATAGAGAGTTGCATAACTCTCACCACAGTCAGTTTTAGAACACTTTCATCAGCCCAAAGCCCCATTAGTAGTCACTCCCCGTTTTTCCTTAATCCCTCTAGGCAACCACTAATCTACTTTCTTGTCTCTACAGATTTGCCAGTTCTGAACATTTCACATAAATAGAATGAATACAGTAAAATTTGTGTTTTTCTGTGACTTAGTGTAATGTTTTCAAGGTTCATCCATATTGCAGTTTAAATCAGTACTTTTATTTTTTTAGGGTTGAATAATATTCCATGGTATGGATATACCGCATTTATCAGTTCATTAGTTGATGGATATTTGGATTGATTCCACACTTTGGCTATTATATAAATAATGCTGCTATTTCTAAACATGATGGTTTTGTGAGTTTCGTGGTTATAACAATTGTATTAAAGATCTGAGATGCCAGATAGTCAGAAGTTTCCTTTCTACTATTGCTTAGCTTGTGAGCTAGCAAAACCATTATGAAAAAAGTCAACTATAAAATGTTTTGAAATAATTAGAAACTAGATTTCTTCTTCTTCCCCACACTGGTTTGTTCTATTTTGTTTCTTCAGGAAAGGAGATGTGGCATTACTGAACTGTACAGCCATTGTGAATACCAGCAATGAAGGTCTCACAGATAAGAATCCTGTGTCAGAAAGTATCTTCATGCTTGCAGGGCCTGATTTGAAGGAAGATCTCCAGAAACTTAAAGGTGAGTGAATTTTCTTTGGTATATTACTGCTTAGGAAACTCGTACTTTGATGTCCTCTACCTTGAAGAGGCATGTTTTGTGGGAAAATTATGTAGATATAACTGTTTTTCTTTTGTTGAAACTAAATAAAAGCTGCTTTTGAAACCTCCATTTTTACAAAATTTATTACATTTTGAAATGTGTTAAAAACTGAGTCCTGAGGATTTACTACTGGTAAAACTTCTCTGTCCCATCCTGAATTTTAAATGACAATCATTGTAGCTAGTTCGTTTTGGTAGCATATACTTGGCTGCATATTTTCTTGCACAAAAGATGCAAGAAAAGTGTCGTAAAATGACTATCCTCTTGAACTGAAAAACTGTTAAATTACCAACCTTGCAGCCCTTTCTTATTTGAGCCCAAATGAAATACCGTGAAATTCAATCTTCCTGTTGTATAGAAAGTATTTATGAACTATAGCAATGTTTCTTAAAATGTAAACAGCAAAGTTAACCTGTATATAATCTTGCTTTCTTTGCCTTCTATCATTTAACACTGACAACTGGTTTCTAACCTAATAAAAATAATAGAACTTGAATAAGAATACTTACAGTGCTGACTCTGTGAAAGAAGGGATCGAATGAGAAGAATTGTATTTTTTGATCCAGAAACTGAATTTTGACTATAAGGACGATGTGGGGAAAATGGTCTTAATTAAGCTGCAAAACAAGAGACCATGAAGAACATGTAGAAACTAGAAAGGATATTAAAGATAATACTGAGAAGTTCTTTGGTAAAAGTAACAGAGAAGCTGGTCTGGAAGAATTACTAATGGCTTGCGTGTGAATGCTTACATATACCTTAGAGCTAGACTTTGGATAATAAAGAAAATAAGAAAATTTAACACAAGTGTACAAGTAAAACCTCAATATTAAACTGGGTGTGTCTGAGCATCTCCAAACTGGGATTCATATTATAACTCTGCCCTTTACTAACTGTGTGACTTAAGACTGGTTACTTCACCTCTGAGTCTGAGTTTCCTCATCTCTAAAATGGGGATGGTAATAGTAGTTCCAACCTCAGTTCTGGACATATAGCAAAAGCTTAATATTTGATGATGGAAAAAATTAATATCTCGAAGACTAAATTACATAATAGACATTAGGTGCTAAGCCCACCCTAAGTGTTCAACAAGTATTATTTCTAGTGTTAGTTATTAGGCCCCAGTTGTGTGTTTAGTGAATCAGTGCCAACCTTTAGGGCTGCATACTTACTCCTCTCCTCTCTTTACATTTTTATTAATGGCTTAATAAAAACAAGCATGGCTTACCAAATTTGTAGATGATAGAAAGCTGAGAAGATACTGGTTGATAGACTAAAGATTCTTAAGTGACTGGAAATATAAGCCAGAAAATGAAAAAGTTAACAGATGAATATTAAAGTCTTGCAATAAGTTGAAAATGATGGGGAAACGTCATTAGTTTAACAACACATCATGTCTCAGTAAAATGGCATCATTTTCCGTGCCATTTTTCTTTTTCTTTTTTTTTTTTTAATTTGATATAGAGTCTTGGTCTGTTGCCCAGGCTGAAATGCATTGGTGCAATCTTGGCTCACTGCAACCTCCATCTCCCAGGTTTAAGCAATTCTCCTGCCTCAGCCTCCCGTGTAGCTGGGACTACAGGCATGTGCCACCACGCCTGGCTGATTTTTGTATTTTTAGTGGAGACGGGGTTTCACCATGCTGGCCAGGCTGGTCTTGAACTCCTGACCTCAAGTGATCTGTCTGCCTTGGACTCCCAAAGTGTTGGGATTACAGGCATGAGCCACCACGCCAGCCTCCTATTTCATTTTTCATTCAAGAAACCTTAGGGTTAACACTTTCCTCTTTCTTATCCCTCACATAAAGACTGTCAGCATGCCCTAAATTAATCTTAAATCTATTTCTGTCTGTCACCATTGTCTCCAGCAGCTAGCATATGCAACCATCATTCCCTGCCTAGATTATAACCACATCCTCTCTCCCAACTGGTCTCACTACATCCACTCTTCGTTTCTTAAATCCATTGTCCGCACACAACCAGTAAGTATAAACTCCTTCTTCTTATTGTTCGCCTACTTCAGACCATTTAGTGGCCTCCCATTAAACTTAAAAATCTAAACTCCTTAAACTGATCCCCATGGCCTTTCAAGATCTCAGTCACTTTTCTCCAGGCTTATCCCATGCCCCCATTTCCCTTCCTTTCCATGCTTTAGTCAAACCGATCTTTGCTCGCTGCTTTGTCATCCAAGCTCCTTTCTAGTTTTGCACTTGCTGTTGGTCTTTCAGTTGTCGACCCTTATTCTTAAGTCTTGGCTTACATCTCTTCCTCAAAGCACTGTTTCTTTTTGCTTCATAGTAGATCAGACCACCCACAATATATGCTCCCAGCCTGCAGTACTTCTCTCTTGTTGCCTTATCACAATTGTAATCTTGTAAATTGTCTTATAGTAATTGTATCCCCATTAAACTATAAACTCCATACGGACAAGAACTGTATGTCTTTTATTACTACTTTTTAAGAGTAATAAACTGGGGTACACCTAACAGAAAATTACAAACATTGTGGAAACCAGATTATTTGGAGGAATAATTTAAAGAGTTAGTGTTAACATAGAGAACAGAATATTTGGAGGAAACATACTGCTTATTCTCAAATACTTAAAAAAGGATCGTATTGAAGAGGAAGAATGATAATCATGGTGTGTTTGTAGAATCCTTGATAAGAAGATACATGAAACTGTATGTCAGTTCAGTTAGTATCTAAGCATCTAAGAATTGTTACTAAAATTAGAATAGGCAGGATTGGCTTATTGTACCCAGATTTCCTCACTGAAAAAAATCAATGTTATATTCACTTTGTGAATTTAGAAATTTTATGAAACTAAACCTATGTGAGGTTTGTTTATTGTTTAAACCTGTATGTAGGTGTGGGTGTATACATACATTCTTATATTGTTTGTTACCAAAAAAGAATAATTGTGTGTATGCTAGTCTCAAAATAAGATAATCATGTACATATTCTGCAATTTGCCTTCTTTAGCAAATGAATTCCACCTTTTAATTTCAGAAATTACATAAATCTACTACCCAGACTATACTTAAAATTTCCAGCTGATCCAAAAATGTCCTTTGCAGCAGCTGTTTTATCCAAACTAGTATCCAATCCAGAACCACACGTTGCATCTTTTTGTTATGTTTATTAATTTGTCTCTGTGTGTGGGTTTTTTTTTTTTTGCTTGCTTTTTTTTAATTACACTTTAAGTTCTGGGGTACATGCACAGAACATGCAGGTTTGTTACATAGGTATACATGTGCCATGGTGGTTTGCTGCATCCTTCCCCCCGTCATCTACATTAGGTATTTCTCCTAATGTTAGCCCTCTCCAATCCCCCCACCTCCTGCTATCCCTCCCCTATCCCCGACACCCCCCAACAAGCCCCAGTGTGTGATGTTCCCCTCCCTGTGTCCATATGTTCTCATTGTTCAACACCCACGTACAAGTGAGAACATACGGTGTTTAGTTTTCTGTTATTGTGTCAGTTTGCTGAGATGAAGTCTCACTCTGTCGCCCAGG
>CAUYLG010035155.1:0-54793 GCA_963573385.1 Cacajao melanocephalus
GTAATAAACAATTAGAACGCTTGGGCACAGGGAAGGGAACAACACTCATAGGGCTACGTTGGGAGGTAGAGGGGAGATATAGTGGGGGAGGTGGGGAGGATGGGTAGGGATAACACTGGGAGAAATGCCTGATGTAGGTGATGGAGGGGGGATGGAGACAGAAAACCACCATGGCATGTATGTACCTATGCAACAATCTTTCAGGATGCAGGAAGTGCACATGTACCCCAGAGCCCAAAGTACAATTAAAAAAAAATGCGGAACTATTAAAACAGTAAAAATATCAGTGGTTGCCAGGGATCGGGGAAGGAATAATAGGTGGATTATAGGGCATTGGTAGGGCAGTGAAACTATTCTATGTGATACTACAACAGTGGATATGTGACATTATGCATTTGGCAAAAATTACAACATAGTGAGTGAACCTTAGTAAACTGTGGTCCTTAATTAATAATAATGTGCCAAGATTGGTTTATTAGTTGTAACAGATGCACCACACCAATAGAAAATGTTAATATTTGGTGGGAATGACAGTCGGGGACAGAGTGTGTATGGGTACTCTGTACCTGCTGCTCAGTGTATCTGGAAACCTAAAATCCCTTCCAAAATAAAGTCTATAAGAATATGCTAAAGAGACTTGTGGATCTTTAGTTTGGGCCAAACTGCCCTCCTGGACCCAGTCTGTGATAGGCCCTGAAACAAGAACTTTGAGAAGTGGGGGATGGGGGAGGGTCTCACTTAACATCCAGCCACCATGACAGAGTGACATTAGAATCTGGGACTTTAACACACACGAGGTTTTTCTCTCTTGAAGTTATTTTCTTGCTTTCAGGGGCTGTAAGGAAGATTATATACTATAAGTTAAGTAGCCATGCCAAAACTCAAATTCGAGTTCTGACAGTGACACTCTAGGCTTTTAGTTACATATAATTGTTGTTTCTAAGGGTGCTTCTTTATCCCTTTGGAGAAAGCCACAAGATGAAAAACACATGACTTATCAAAGGTTGTGACTTGCCCTGGAATAATACTCACTTTTTTTTTGGAAGCTGACATTTCCCTCAGGAACCCACACTGGATCATGTAATTCATGTTGTTGTGCCCCATGTGGGGATTTGGCTTTTCTGTTTATGTGAGTTTGGATAATACAAATTGGGCTGAGCATTTAGCTAGTGTCTCAGCGGGCACGTTTGTTAAATGCAAATTAGCATATATAATCTTAACATACTTCCAGTAACTGATTTGATATGTGCTCGGTTGACAAAGGAGTCTCCCAGGTAATAAATGTTAAATGCTTGGAAATAGGGAATATATTTAAACCTCAGCCAAAAAATTAGCTCCTAAAACCAAGCTTGAGTAAAGAGATAATGGCTGTTTTGTTATTTTTTTCAAAACTCTGGATGGCTAGTTAACTAGCTAAAAAATATATTAAAATTATATCATCTCTTTTTAGTTGAGTTCTCAGTAAAGAGAAATTTTCTTAAAATGAGTACATTAGTTGATTTTAGGATAACTGTATTACTCCAATTTTTGTGTATATGCTGCTGAAGTGAGCACTTAAGATAACTACATCATACATCTCTCTCTCTACTTCTTTTTCAATATGGAGTTTAGTATAAATATATTACAATAAGGAATAACCTCACTAATTTTAAGTAATTGGCTCAATGGCATGGAGAAATTCATTGAATACCTAGAAATGTTTAAAGAATGAAAAAACTAGGCCGAGGTGGGTAGATTGTTTGAACCCAGTAGTTTGAGATCAGCCTGGGCAACACAGTGAAAACCCTGTCTCTACAAAAAACACACAAAAAAGTAGCCAGGTGTGGTGGCATGTGCCTCTGTGTTTCCAGCTACTTGGGAGGCTGAGATGGAAGGATCACTTGAGCCCAGCAGGTAGAAGTTGCAGTGAGCTGAGATCTCACCACAGCACTCCAGCCTGGGCGACAGAGTGGGACTCCGTCTCCCCGCCCCCCCAAAAAAAGTAGGTATGAAAAAATTGAATGAATACTTAATATAAATACTTTGAAGAAATAATAATGACAAACAGCCAATTAAAAACCCTGACAGATTGGCTTTAAGGAAAAGAAATATGTTGTAATTGTTACGCTCGGTGTTAGCAGGCAAGAAATTTGCTCAAATACTGTTATCTGATTAATCAATTAAAATAATGTTTTTGTTTACTAGTGCTATTCATTTGTCAAGAAAGCTTTTCAAATTGGAACTTCGGATTAGCGTATGTCTACAGCAATTTATTAACAGTGGCATTACTGACATTTTAATTTGGGCCATTCTTTATTGTGGGGAGCTATTCTGTACATTGCAGGATATTTAGTAGTATCCTTGGTCTCTAACTGCTAGATGCCAATAGCATCCCCCTCTCCAGGTATGACAAAAATGTCTACAGGCATTGCTACGTATCCCCTGGAAGGCAAATTTTGCTTCTGTTTGAGAATCACTGATCTAAATTTTTGGACTATCCGAAACAGCAATTGAAATGACTAAGTCTTACTGCACATATATTCTACAGTGAACATAGAAGAAATGATGCTTTTAAATCAGAGTCAGTGTAAATAGACCCAATGTGATGTTATCTAGGCATCTCTATTTCAGTGCTCATTCCAAGGACTCAATTTGGGTGACTATAGCAAACTATTTGGGTCACATAAACTTGTATTTTTCTTGGTTGGGTTTGGTGTATAACCTGTCAGCTCCAAGATAACTTAGAACAGACTATACCCTGTCATATTCAACATAACAGTTCAAGGATACCCATGTTGACTAAATATATTGTTGATTTAATTACTGTGGCTTTGGATAGAAAATTTAGACCTCTTCTTTCTGAATAAGTGCTTTGGTAACCTTTTTCTTGTAGCTCTTCATCATTCTAATGATACCTTCACTAATTTCAGAAAAAGTAATTTGCCTCCAAATGCTGATAATTTCAATTAACTGTGTTGATCAAGGAAGGATTTATAAATCTTAGCCAGTTGGGCTGATTGCTCATTCAAGGGCTTTAATTGTTCCTCAGCTCATTTCTTTTTAAGAGACATCTGAACTAGCCTTTCTTTTGCTTGTTAGTAGTTGGCAGCTTCCCAAAGTAAGCAAGGGTTGACTTAGTACTTAGGGCATTTTTGCCTCTCCTTAATATCCATTCCTCCTCTCACTTCTCTGGGTCCAGGTTTCTTCCTCTTAGAATGTACTTTGATTTCTAATGCTAATAACATAACATTAGGAGCTCAAGTGAGACACAGGGCAGTGAGAATCACCAGTTTTTTTTTTTTTGTTGGACCTTGTTGAACCACTTTGAGGTACACTAAGAAAATGGCCAGTGTGGGACATGTTGAGTCTAAGAGTTGGGTGGGTAGGGAGATGCTCAGGACCAACTATTTCAGTCTGCCTGGGACTGAGGGGCATTCCAGAACATGGGGCTTTTATTGATAAAATCAGGAAAGTTCCAGGAAAACCAGGATGAGTTAGTCATCCTAGAATACTATTGCAATTCAGATGTCTTGGGATTCAGCAGCATGTGAACTCAAATATGATCACATAGCCATTAATACCTAAAAATTGATAGCTCTGGGTCCCCCATCTTACAATAGCAAGTACTTAGTGTCCTGAAATTCTCTCAGATTTTTGTAGGAGTCTCCAGAGAGTGATTCATTCATACCCATAAAGGAGGAGTTTTCTCTCTCTCTGTTGTCTTTTTCCTTTCTTTCTTCTTCAATTTCCTGGCAGTGGCTTATAGTGTACAAATTGCCTAAAGAAGTGCCTCTATTACTGCCAGTGCTGTTGGAAGTGTCCATAAAATGCTGGCCCACTCCCGGACCTTGCCTCTCTGCTGCTTTTCTGGGGATAGTTTTTCTCCTCTGGGAGATTCCCAAAGGCTTCAGGTTATCAAAAGTGCTCAGAGAATCACAGAGTCCTTTAGCTCCTGGATTCCCTTCACCACTCTTGGCCAACTCTTAGACATACTCACTTGCACTCTTCCTATGCTGTAAGACTTTTGCTTTTATTATTCTTTTCACCCTCTTTTACTTATTAGAAAGCATTCCCAAACCTACAAAGTGGATAATAGCAAATCCCCATGCACACTAACCCACACCATAGGGGGTATGGTCTTATTCCTCTTATATACTAACTTAGAAGCGTCTTTTCTGCTGAGCCAAATTACTGTCTTACACAACCGTGAAGTGGAAGGGTTTTCCAAACTCAACATGGGTTTCATCTCAGCCTCCAATTGCTTAATTGAAACCACTCATATGCCCCATGACTATATGGCATGAATCTTGGCTTTTTTTCATCAAATCCAAAGTTACTAGGAAGACATCAGGGACAGAAAGCAAGAGGTCAGAGAGATGCTGTCCATGGTGCTGCAGCAGTGCTCAATGTTGATGAGTGCAATTTTAAAGCACAGACAAGACAGTCTCTGACTTACGATGGTTTCACTTCCAATTTTTTGGTGTCATGATGGTGCAAAAGCGATACACATTCAGTAGAAACCATATTTTAAGTACAATTACAACCATCATGCTGTTTCATTTTCAGTACAGTAAAGTTACATGAAGTATTCAATATTTTATTATAAAATAGTCTTCGTTTAGATGATTTTGCCCAACTTGAGCCCAAAATTGAGAATGTTTAAGTTAGGCTAGGCTAAGCTATAATGTTTAGTAGTTCAGGTGTATTAAATTTATTTCTGACTTAGAATATTTTCACCTTAAAATGGGTTTATTAGCACATAACTCCACTGTAAATTGAGAGGCATCTGTACTTAGTTACTGGGCAAGTATTAGTCAAACTCTCATTTACTCATTAGTCACCCTCATCCAACTTGAGTCATTTTTTTGGTAAAGACATAAGATGTAAAACAAGCTATCAATTAGAATAATTTTGACTGCAAGTAACATAAATTATGATCCAAACTGTCTTAAACAAATAGGACATTTATCATCTAGGTCAAGCTTCAGAGTCGATTGGCTTAGTGCATCAGAAACAACAAGAAGCCAGATGATCTTCACATCTGTGACATATCATTCATACATGATTTCACCTTCTGACTAATTTTTCTAGTCACAGATTGGTGCCAATAGAGATTGGGAAAACTTGTGCCCTTGATTTAATGCATTAGGAAAAAGAGGGAGAGGAGGATAGAGAAATGAGGGAAGAGAAAGGAAATAGGGAGAAATGATTTCTAAAATACGAACGCAATTTCTGCCATTTAATCTTATTGGGCCAATTTCAGTCATATGCTCACTCTGATCAGTAAGAATCACCAGAAAAATGCCATCGTTGATTTGTTTAGACTAATCAGAATCAAACCCAGGGTTAGAAATGGAGTAGATTTCCCTGAGTCACATGTGCTACATGAAAAAATGATTGGTAGTTGAACAAAATTGGGACTCCTTTAGGAAAGAGGAAGAAGGGAATGGAGATTCCCTACACAACTGAGTTCCCTACACAAACAACTCCATTTTATGCTATTTCTCTATCTCTGTGACGGCCCTGGTACTTTGGCAATATCCTTATAACAACTTTGGTAATACCCTTATAATTTGGCAGAGTAAAGAGTTCAAAGAGGATGGGTTTGGAGCCCTCTGGATCTGAATTTTAGCAATGGCTTTACTGTCGTTTTCAGAAAAGTGAGGCCACCTCCCTGAGTTTCTGTTTCCTTATCTGTTAAATAGCTTAATGCTATTGGCTGTGGAGTATTGTTGTGGGTATTTAAGACATAATGTATATATAGTATATTCTCAGAACTGGGCATGTAGTGGCTACTCAAGAAATGTTAGTTTTCTGCTCGCTCTTCTCCCCTGCCTTACCAAGTTGGGAACATAACTACCTATTGATTTCCCATCCTTACCACTCTTGGCCAGCTCTTAGACACACTCATTTGCATGTCCCTTTTCAACTGCTTTGCTGGGCTACCATGGGCCATCCAGGGAGCTAATAGTGAGGGTTATATGTCTAGCATCCCTGTCCAAAAAAAATGGAAATTGATGGTGTGATATGTACCTCTTCACTATGTGAAGTTGGGTAGTTCAATCCCTCTGTGGATGACTGCCCTACACTGTCCAGTTTCTTGTGTATCTGATCCTGGAACAAGCAGAGGTTTAGGGTCAGAATATGTGGAATCTGCTACTTGAATTTTTCTGAGCATCAGGTCTTTCATAGTACAACTGTGATTTTTGTGACATTCTTTGTTGGTTATTTTTTGGTATAAGCATAACAATAGGATAATGCATGAAAATGCACTTAAAATGCAACGTGCGAAATGATGTGAAATAAGGAAAATCTGCTGTTCTCCAGTTGCAGCCTTTCAGGTATCTGGAATGATGATGTACCTGCAAATATCAGCACTGAATCTGGAGCCATCTTACCTAATATGGAATATCTGGTCAAATTCTTCCTAGCTCCACTCCCATTTTACTCATTTTCTTCTTTTATTTATCAAATATTTAGGACTTATTGTTGGTGATAAAAACTAGGGCTTCAAAGACATTTAAGATACTTGGCATTATGAAGTAGCAACTTCTCTGTCTCCATCCACATCCCCTTCACAAATCTTGGTTGAATAAAATGAAATAAACTAGTCCTTGAGTCTCCACCTCCATGTCTAGAGGATGCCTTCTTGCTGCTGTTGCAGCTTCTGAATGATACTCAGCATCCCTTGAGTGCCTGACTGCTTAGTTTCAGTGGATTGTGATGCTGAGGATGAAAGCACTCTCCAGAGAAGGGAAGGATCTTGTTCAAGGTCACACAGATGATTTCATATCATGTCCTGAGCTCTTTGTTTTCTGCTGAGCTGGTGACTGGTAAGGCTCAGGCCAAAGCTCTTTTTTTCTCCAACACGTGGGTTCTCATGAATTTTCATGGGTGCATCTTCTCTAATGTTGAAGGACTCACTGTTTAAAACTGTATCCATCTCTTCTTTGCACCTGGAATTCCATAAGCTGCAGTCTATATAAATAGACTTGGCTCTCTGGGATCAGGTTGTAATAGAGCATAGGGCTGGTATAGTGAAAACCACCATTTAAGTGCAAACTTAGTGAGGGACCATGGAAAAGTCACTGTATATGTGTGTATAAATGAAAGTCAGAGTTTCTATCTTTTGGATGGTCTTCAGGGAAGCTAGGAGGCTGTTTGTGAGAAAAAAGGAATGTAGGGGAAGATGTAGGATCCTGGAGTGGGTTCCAAGGATATGGTGTCACCTGCCACCTTTTGTGTAACCTTGGGCAAATCCCCACATCTCTTCTTCCATTTTCCCAGTGGTAAGATGGTAATAATAATAAATATTTGTTTTAATCTAATGAGGGTTATGGAAGAAGCCAATATTGCTATAGCAGTCGTGAGAGAAGAGGACACATGAAGTGGGTAACATAATGTAGACCAGGAGGTAAGTACTGAGAAGAAATGGAACCGAAGAGACCCCCTTCTGTATATGCCTGCTGTGTAAGTGGTGTCAGCAGATGCAGATATGGGAGGACTCACAGGGATTCTATCCTGGCTGTCTCTTCTGGGAGGCAGAAGGGTCCTGGTGAATAGTGGTGTTACATATGAATTAGAAAAAGGAGAAAGAAGAGGAGGATGTGTAGTGTTCAGAAAGAAGAGGGCAAGAGGAAAACTATTCTAGCCTGTTTGAAATTGGTAGACTTCTTTAAGATTGGCTTACCTAAGAAGGAGAGAACAAAGACCATCAATAGATAAAGGGTGAGATAGAGAAATCAAGGAATAGTGAGTAAGCCCTGAAGCATCACTGGAAAAAAAGTCAAAGTGGAGGTTATCAATAGATTATGCTTTAGATTCTTTAACTATGAAGATTCATGGGAATCTCTATGAAGGCAGGAGAGAGGAAAAACATGCTCAAGGGTGGCATTGTTTTCCAGCTTGAAGCTTCCACAGGATACTTTTACTTACTGTCCATACCTATCTCTGAGGGAGGCTGAGAAACATCATGTTTACTCTGGATGGCTGTATGCTCAGCTAAAATTTCTATTACTATGGATACTTGGGGACAACTAGAAGTCTATACCACAAGCAATAAATAAGAGAATGTATGTAAAGCAATGAACACAGTGCCATGGGTGGAGCAGGTACCCAGTGTATGTTAACCATTGTTTCTACCCTTTACTTACATCAGGAAGGGAGAGGATAGCAGAGAGAGGGTGGGGTGGGGTAGGGTGAGTCCTGTGCTACTTTTGAAGCCCTGGGGAGAGAAGATGACACTTGTAACAAAGGGATGAAAAGGAAACAAGAATTTTGCCAGAGATTGGAGGTTGACAGTTGCTTTTTTAGATTTCTGTTTGTAAAATTGGTATTTCAAAGAGAGAGAATCAAAACGGAAATGTGCTAAGCTGGGATGGGGATAGAGGGTATAGATAAGGCGGAAATGTGTTTAAATGTTTTAAAGAACTTTTAAACGTATTTACATAGCACCTTAAGAGCATTTTTCTTAATATGTGAAGCATGCTTTTAGGTCTTAGGAGGAATGTAACTATGCAAATCAAAGTGTTGGCATTATTAATAACAACAATAGTTTTATATGTCAAGCACTTTGCCCTTCAAAAGAAAAAGGTTCTGTGAGTACAAAGAAGTGTAGTAGTAGCAAAAATGAATTCCCGCTGGAGGGCACTGCCCTTTCCTAGTGACCAGTGCTCACCTTCTTCTTTATCTGGGGCAACATGGAGGATTAGTTGCCATTTGAGTCATTGTTTAATCACAGGGCCAGAAACCCTCCCTTTTCCTATTTTCTGTTTCTTTTCTCTTCCTTCTCTTCCTTCTCTTCCTTCTCTTCCTTCTCTACTGGGGGAAGCTGACCTTACCTCTTTACTCTTCAGTTTCCCTTTTCCTCCTTTCAAATCCTTTCATCTAAGGAGGAGTGTTGGTTCTTGCTTTAGGTCACTGTAACTGGCAAAGTATTTTCTCAAAGCCCCTATTTAGCTTCTGCAACAGTGGAACAATAATAACTGTCCTGGGTGTATGTTCAGAACTAGGATTGTGATGGGGTAGAGGGAGGAGCATTGGACTTGGAAGTGGAATAAAGTGTTTCTTATTAATGTAGTGATTTGGGGTAAGTCATTTACCTTATTTAAGCAATGATTTCTCCATTTAAAAAAATAAGTAATAGTTTAAAAAAAACTAAGAGTATTTGTGAGTATGAAGTAATGGATATGGAAGGGCTTTGAGATCAGTAAAGCTCTATACAATGTTGACTGTTATTATCTTATGGGGCAGAGTGAAGTCCCAGTCAGGCAAGGAGTGGAGGCACAAGAATGCTGCAATCCGTCCTTCTTACAAATGCAAGTTTGTTTGCCTCTGCAAGTGGTTTGCCCCTCTTTAGGCGTCAGGATATTTCATAGAGCCAACTGTTTATTTAACAACCCAACAGATCTTTATTTGAGGGCTTACAAAGTATAAGGTCCTGTCCTGGGCACGAGGCACAGCAATCCTTGACCTCCCGGAACGTAGTTAGGTGAGGGAGACAGATAATAAATGAATACACAAACAATTGAATTCCTCATTTCAAATTGTGATGTGCTTAGAAGGGAGCTGACAGGATCGTGGTGGACAATTTAGCGATGTGGGCTGCAGGGAGTTGTCTTTGGTGGCCTCTCTAGGATATGGCTCTGAGCTACAAGGAACCCAGTGGCATCTCTGGTCTTTCCTCTCATCTGTGGTTGGACTTTCTACTCAAGTGTCCCAGACTCATGGCAGCCCATCTTATTTTAGAAGAGTGGCCCTCAGCCATTGGCCTGCCCCTGCCTGACTTTCACCTGAGCTGGGGAAGCATCTCCGGGCCATGGGATTTGCCACTTCTGTGTCTCCCACTACCTGTGCCCAACTGAAGATAGAGGCTCCCAATTCAAAGAGGTACAGGCCCTTGCATAAGGTCTCACCCTGCCACAGGGGTATGCAGGCGTGAGTGAAGGGATAGAGGCTGAGAAGAGGACTATAGCAGATTTTGCTGATTTCTGCAGCCACCAGGCCGGCTGTTGGGATGCAGCTCCCAGGCCTGCAGGCTGAGTGAATCCCAGAAGCAATGATTTTGGGGGCGGGCTAGATTTTTATCAGGAAGCTAATGAAGCCTGCTTCCTTCCCATGCACGACTGCCTGGGACAACTTGGTGCTACCTTAGGTGGCCCACTCAGCACCTGCCTTCTGGATCCGGTGTCTCTCAGGCGAGCCAGCAGAAGCTTTTTGGCATTTATTTCCTTTCTCGGCTTTAAAAACTCCGTTGTCTCAGGCAGACCAAGTAATTGATATGAAATAATCTGGGTAGTCACATCTAGAGATGAAAGGTAAAACGTAAGTGGCAAGCACTCACATTCTCTTGCTGCCCCAGGGGGTTCTACTGGTCCATTTTTTGACCGGTGGAGAAGACAACGCTTTAAGAGGTAGCTGGTATAGGGAAGAAAGCCCTGGGCTGGGAGTTACAACATTTGGACTGTGCTCCTCAGCAGATGGGTTACTTTAGGTAAGTCACTCCACCTCAGTGGTGTTAGTTTTTTTTTTGTAAAATGAGTGGGATAGGCTAGATGAGATTTCATACTGCACTTATAGACACACTCTTTGAAAACAATACTGTACAATCGGTTCTTTATTTTTTAAAATTTTTGTATTTTCTTAAAGAATATCCAGGAAAGGGAAATCAGAGGCTGATCTTCCGCTGGTGAGATGACGTGTGAGTCTGCATTTCCTCTAGACTGCTGACTTAAATTCGTTGTGATTGATGCACAGCTTCTGCAGAATGGAAAGGCCTTCCCTGAGACCAGCCTCTGAGTGCTTCCTCATTGGTTGGTGCTAGCAGGTGATTCAGTGGTTCCTCCAACCACCAGCAGGCAAGGAGGCAGTGGCACAGCTAGGCATCAGGCCTGCAGGCCAGGAGGGCAGCAGGAAATGGTTGGAATTGTTGGCACCTGCGCCGACTCTTTGTTAAGCCTGCGTGACACCGCCCCCTTGTGTACACTTGGCCGGTTTCTGCCTGGCTCTGTGCTGTCCTGGAGGGTCTACTCCCGGAGATTGTGTCACTCCGGGCTTCTCTGCTGGCCTGGATGGTGGAGGGGAGGGAGGTCAGGGCACTTGTCACTGCTGCCTCCCTGCTTTGGCCCCTTGTCACACCCAGGACTCGGGCTCTTGCACGACGTCTGCCCTCGCTGGGCTCTGGTAATGCTACGATCACTGAGCCTATCTCCAGGGGGAATTAATGGCTTCCTGTTGGGTGCCTGTTCATTCTTTTATCCTATCTACGTTCCTACGGTTAGTCCCATACGGGGTGAGTTGTGTTTCTTGTCAGACTTCTAACTGTTAAGACATCCAAACAGGGCATGAAAAGCAACAGGGAGTTAACACTATATCTGTGGTTGTCAGTCATGGCTCAACATTAGCATCCCTTAGGACCTTTAAAAATCCTGTGCTTGGGCTCAATCCTCCAAAATTCAGATTTGATCAGAGTAGGGCCTATGATTGGGATTGATATTTTAAAATTTTAAATTTTATTTATTTACTTATTTTTTGAAACAGAGTCTTGCTGTGTTGCCCAGGCTGGAGTTTGGTGGTGCAGTCACAGCTCACTGCATCCTCGAACTCCTGGGCTCCAGGGATTCTCCTGCCTCAGCCTTCTGAGTAGCTGGGACTGCAGGTGGGAGCCACCACACCCAGCTAATCTTTTAATTTTCTGTAGAGACAGGGTCTCCCTATGTTGTCTAGGCTAATCTCAGACTCCTGGCCTCAAGAAATCCTCTCACCTCTGCTTCCCACAGTATTGAGATTACAGGCATGAGCTACCGCACCTGTGATTGATATATTTAAATAGATGGTAATGTGTAGCCTGAGTTTCAGACAACTAGTACCTCTGATTATTATTGATTATTGGGGCTGGGGGAAATTCATCTTTTTCCTATTTTCTTTTCTGGGTTGCAAAGGTCCCCTCTTTTTTTCTTTTAAAGTTTTTACTAGAGAGAGTTTGGTATATACACAAAAGTAGGGTGAGTAGAGCAATGAAGCTGCATGCACCCATCACTCAGATTACACGGTTGTTAATTCAGAACTTCAACTGACTGTGATGTCCAACTTCAATTGGCTGAAGGCTGACTGGTGTCAGGAATGGCCTGTCAATCTGTAATGCAGCTTGTAAAAACACCCACAGATGCAGGATGGATCTGGTGAATGGTATTTGAAATCTCAAAGCAAGGAGCTTCTTATGGCAGAAGTGAATTCACTTTACATCTCACCAGATATATGGAGAAGTTTAATGGCACTGCACTATTAAATCATGCCATAGATGACTTTTAGAAATTATGACCTCAAATGTTGCTTGGTTTGAACTGTCTTTTAATGCATATTTGGTTGTTAGCTTCAGAGCCTCTTGGTGGGACATTTCTGGAAAGTAGAATGGTGTTGTTAATGGAAAAAAGTGGCCTTAGTCCAGAGACAGGTTTCTTTTTCTGTAAAATGAGGTGAGCAAATTCCATGAGTGCCTAATGTTCTTTCTGGCAATGATATCAGAAAGTGAATCTATGAACTTAAGAGAGTGAAAAATATCAATATGGGTACAATCTAGAATAGTGTTGTTTGGGTTGGGGAAAGATTTGAAAAAAAAAACGTGCCACAGGTCAAATGACTTTTGTAAAATGGACTTAATTACTTATCACTACTAAATGAAAATTGAGTCGTTTCCTAAGACTGCATGTCAAACACATGCGCCGAATTCCCGTTAGAAAAGTGTGCTTTGTAATTTTTAGTGTTACCACTAGATGGCAGATGTGCCCCACAGTGTTGGTAAAAACCACCCTGCGTTTTCAGATAAGGAGGACCTAAAGGAGAAATACAACTTGCTTAATAATTTTTAAGTAATCATGTATAGGTTCAGCCGTGGTTGGGGAAGTAAGGTAGTAGGGTTTGGAGTGAAGATAGATTTTAAAGCAACATTGGGATTTTTCAGGACAATGGCCCGATAGATGTCTAACCTTTTAGAAGCAAGCAAGTAGCCCCACCTTCTGTTCTAACAAAGGGAGTTCAGATTGTGGGGTGTGTACTGGGGTAGGTTGACCCAATGTGGACTTTATCATCTCCTGGAGAAGATTACAAATGGTGGCAATGGCTCGGAGGCAAGATGGTCAATCCCTTGTGGCAATATCTAGTTGTTTTGAAAAGTAGGCTACAGGCCTCTTAATATTTTTTTAAGTCTTGCATTAATACCCTTAAACTTACTTCTTGTCTCTTGTGTGTGAACAAGTCAAACGATTTTCTTAGATTAGGGAATCTCAGTGCTGGAGTTAATACTTTTTTTTTTTAATGGTTAGAAAGGTCTTTTGACATTTTCCAGTCTACTCCAGGGGTTCAGTGTCTGAGTTTTTTTGGGGGGAGGTGCTTTATAGAGAAGTTTTGCTGTAAGGCTCAAATTAGGAATCTAAAAATGGAAAAGTCCAGTCGTACTTACAAACCTTCATAGTGTCATGGTGTTGTGGGTCTGGCCGCAATGAAAAGACCTTTTCTCCAGTCTGAAAGTGGAGTTTTTTCTGTCTCTGAGAAAGTTTAAGATATCTAACTGAAGGGTTTTGAGATCTAGGTCTTTTCTTGGAGACCTTGCATCCACATCTAGGCAGGTGTAGTGTTCCGGTCAGAGTTTCTCTGGGCTACTAATCTATCCTCAACACACTGTAACAGAATCTCATTTTAAACTGACTTCTTGAAGGTCTTTAACAAGTATTTTTCTCAAAACGATTGGTGAGTTTTTAAAGCCTCCAGGAAGTATTGTGTAGCCATACTGTTTAGCTCCAGTGCCAAGACCTTTTTACTTAAAGGCAAGTAGTTCTTGGGACGCTGAACTCAGGGGATATAGAAGAAGGCGCCTTTTTAGCTTTAAGACTAAAATCAGCAAAACTCACTGGTTAGAGTTGTGAGTAGTGTGTAAGGATTGGGAACCAGCAGATGGATGTTTTTGATGATTTGGTTGATGACCCTTAAATCCTGTAGAAACATATATTCCTTAGTTTTCGGTTTTGTATTGGTAAGATGGGCATGTTACATGGGACCAAAAAGGTCTAAAAAGTCTATATTATAGAAAGGCCATTAGCAGAGGCTGACCCCACACCTGTTCTCTCAGGGAATATTGCTTTAAATTTGCAGTGTCACTCCTCCATGAACCTGGACTTGTACAGGGGCTGTAGTTTTTGTTTTTCCTGCACTTCTATCTGCTCATGTTCCTGGAGTCACCTCTTAGAGTATTTCTTCAGGGATGAGGATGTTTTTAAGGGCCTCTGATTGTAGCAATTCAGCCTGTAGAGTACATGCTTGTTCTGGAGGCACCAGGATGGTCAGCTGTCCTGGAGAATAGGTAACTTTAGCATTTAGTTTGGTTAAGTGGTCTTGCCTCAATAAAGGGATAGCACATTTAAGTGTGTATGGACAACTGTGTTTTAAATGAGCTTGTCTTATTTGATAGTCTAAAGGTTGGAGGAATGATCTTGTCAGTATTTTTCTCAACACTCCAGTCATCTTTACAGTTTTTGAAGAAAGTTTAGACAACCAGGTATTTAACATTGAATTGGTGGTACCAGTGTCCATTAAAAAATATGAAAGCTGATTTTTCCACTGTCATCATGACCTGGGGCTCTATATGGGAAATATGGAGGGTGTCCTTTGGGTCGGGAGGAGCCCTGGGCCCCATTATTCTTGATCCTTTTTTTTGGATATCTGTCTCAAGTCTTCTAGTTATCGCAGACATTTAATGGGCAGAAGGATGACTCTTTCTAACATTAGGCTTTCTAAGGCATGGGCATTTTGTTTTCAGTAGTCCTCTTGTTTGCAATAGGCAGGCTGCTTGGGACCTGCAGTGGAATATCCTTTTTTATTGGTGGTTTGGGGGCCCAGGTGGTCTTAGATGTATGTCCAAGGAGGGCCCTTGTTGAGGTAAAGGGACTCCTTGGGTCAGAGTTGCAGTTATTAAGTTGGCCTGTTTTTTAAATTTTTTGTTGTTTAAAAAATTTTAAATCTCAATCAGCAAATACCTTGAAAGTAATTTTTACTAATTGAGACAAGCATATGTCCAAAGCCTCCCCTAATTATTGTAACCTTTTCTGATTATCTGGGCACACTTTGACTGATAAACATTATGTTTACTGTTTTAAAATTTTTTGTGGCTTTGGGTCAATATTTATGTATCGTCTGAAATCCTCAAAGACTTATTTTAAAAATTCTGAGAAACTCTCATGAGGCTTCTGCCTGACTTCCAGAACCTTACTGAGTTTTTTTGCTTGGACATTAACTTGCAGAGGCTGCCCAAAATATTGTCTCAATAATGTTTGAACTTGGGTCCACCTCTAGGGTTTATATTTTATCCTGAGTCAGAGGTGGGAACTATAACCTGGGCATCAGCCCCTATCGAATTACTGGGAGACTCCGTGTGTACATGGTCAGCCTTTTCTTAGCTTTACTTAAAACCATTATTTGCTCCTCTAAAGTCAATAAAGATTAAGTAAAATTTGAACATCTGTCTAGGTGGGGTTGTGGGTGGCATATACAGAGGAGAACAAATTTAGTTTCCACTTTGGATCTTCTCAAAAAGTGGGCCTATTGTTCTTTTAATTAAGCAAGTCTGAGGTGGAGAAGAGATAATAAACTATAAATCTCATAGGCTGGACTGTGATGGTATCGATACCTTTTATAGGTACTTGTCCTAGAGGAAATTGTCCTCCTGGAGCCAGAGTGGCACTCTGGCCAAATTGAGCTCCGTGTCAGATGTGAGATTTGTCCTGGATTGATGAACTCTTGCGGGTGGGGACTGTGGCTCCCCCATAAGGTGGAGGAGGGGGAGCTCTAGGTTTATTTAATTCAGCCATCATGGCATTATTAGTGTTTTTTTGTGACTCAATCAAAACAGGGTTTTGTTGTTGTTGTTGTTAAATTGTGACTTTTTTTTCTGTATTTGTTTTGTCAAAGCAACATAAAACATGATATATAGGGGATTTTATCTCCACCTCGCTTTTTCTTTTTATAAAATAAACATAGCTGTAGTATGGTAGTATAAGTAAGAGGACCATTTAGTGACCACCATTTTTCTGAATCCAGCAGGTACTGGCGCCAAGCTGGGTTATAAGGAAAGATCATCCGGTTTTGATTCATGGGATCATAGGCAGCCCAATAAGCTGTGTAGGGAAAGTGAATTAACCTTTCCCATTCCACCTGGAGCAATATACATGTAACAAAACATGGACATTAGTTACCCTGCTCAGCATCCAAGCATTGACCTAGCAAGGCTCCCTTATTGGCCGTGTCATCTTTGATCCACTCAAGGTGGGGAGGCATGACCTCTGACTGGGAATTCAATGGGTGGTTTCTGGGCAAGACAGAAGAGTGGATGGTAACCCAGAGTTAGGCCTACTGAGATTCTACCAATTACTCCTTCAGGGCTCGCTGAGTGTGGCTGACCAGACAAACCAGGAGCACTCCCTGAGCTAAGCCTGCTGAGCTTTCATCAGCAGTTCTTTGAGGGATTCTCCCCACAAATACAAACACACATAACAAGACAAAGACAGGGGCCTTTTAATATTAAGTTTTAGATTTCCCAAAACCAACAGTATTATTCCCAAGCAGTACCCCTTATTATTTTTTCCATTTGAGAGGAGATCCCCTGAAGCAAGACCCTACCTACAGCTTAGGGAGGGTTAATGAGACCTCCAAAGAGGCCTACAAATCAGGAGAAGAAAAGGGGGTGCTGGTTGCACAGAGAAAGCTCACCAGAGATGTCTTCAGAGACCAGAAACTGTTTTTCTGCTGCAGACAAGGTTACATCCTGAAGGTGGACACCACCCTGCCACTAGGAAGCCAAGCCAAGACCCTGGGGATAGTTCTTAGTTCATTAGAACTAAGCAGCTGCTTGGGCTCATCTCTGGGTCTGCCCTAATGGCAAGGGGGCCCTGGGATGTAGGCAAATGCCCAGAAGGCGTGTGGTTCCTGGCTGACTCGCCACAAATTGCTACAGCCTCAAATCCATTTTGTCAAAGGGCTGGGCAACAGGTTTGTTTTGAGGTGGAGTCTTGCTCTGTTGCCCAGACTGGGTTGCATTGATGTGATCTCAGTTTACCAACCTTCGCCTCCCAGGTTCAAGCAATTCTCATGCCTCAGCCTCCTGAGTAGCTGGGACCACAGGTGCATGCCACGATGCCCAGCTAATTTTTGTATTTTCGGTAGAGATGAAGTTTCACCATGTTGGCCAGGCTGGTCTTGAACCCCTGACCTCAAGTGATCTGCCTGCTCAGCCTTGCAAAGTGCTGGGCAAGAGTTTTTAAGGGGATCATGGAGGGTGAGAGGCTGGAAAATTTGGGGTCAATTGGTCAGGGTAAAGAGGATGAAATCATCACTTTTTTATGAGCCAGCTCTTTACTGGGCCCTTCAGACCAGCTGGTGTGGGTAGTTTTGGGGGTATGTAGAACCTAAAGGAGACACTCGGTAGAAAGCTTATCATCTCAAAACGTCTTAGGCTTCAACTACAGAAAAGAAAAAGAACAGTCTTGTGACAAGGGCTACACATCCTAGGGTAGTAAGCCTCGACCAGCCACAAGTGGGCCAAAGAGCAAACTGGCTTCATGATAACTGTGGGTTGTGTTACAAGCCTAGTTGAATTGTATTTTATTTTTTGTCCACTGATTTTATAAAATTTTCTTGGGGACAATTTCAGAACTTTATATCCCAGCCAGAAGGAATTTAATGAGCTCTGATGAAGTCTCCATTGAAGATGCTTAGATGAATGACTGATTTTTCTTTTCCAGAGGTAGACATAGGCACTGTCTATAGCCAAGGCTGTGACCTGTGCTCCTAGTATTGCTTTAAATAGAATTTCTTCTCCTTTCTGCATGAATTGCTGTTGACGCCGTTTCAGCATCTTTCTAGCTGAGGGTCTAAAGAAGACTCTGAGTAGCACTGTGTACCTAAACCATCCAGGTAAAATCTGCCTGGAATTAAGCATAAGAAAGCCCACTCGCAACAGCCTTGTTGAAATGTTTGCTATCTTGTCTCTGCAGGAAGCCAGGCAGCATTTAAAAATGCAAAGTCAGCTAAGTTGGTGCAGTACAGAGAACTGATTGTGAAAGCTTCACTCTTCCATTCTGTCTCTTTAAATGAAATGATGTTCAAAACCCTAGCAGTTTAGATGCCAAAGGAGAGGGAAGGAAGCCAAAGCTAAAGAAGAAAAAACAAAAGTCACATTCCAAAAACAGGGGCTAATTTTACAACACTAGGAAAAAATCAACCTTGAACTGCTTCAGTGGGCACTGAAGCAGAAGGAATGTTGCTGCTGATCTGGGCTTTGGGGCCAGCCTGCAAAACATCAGAGGACCCCAGTCACTGGCCAGGAGCCTGCCAACCAAGGTGGGTGTAAGGTCCCTTCAGCTTGCTGTAGACAGCCTTCTTCCTGAAGATTCTAGGCCCCAGACATTTATTTTCTTAGAGCATTTACTTTAGAAAACTTAATTGTAAATTCTTTCTCTGCTCCTCTGAGATGTAAATCTTGTCCCAGCTGCCAGTCAGTTTTATAAGCCAGTAATTTGCTTATAATTACTCATTTGCTCAATCCAAATGGCTTTTTCTAGGACTGGGGAATGCCATCCCTTTGATATAGAGTCATCAAGAAAGTAGTGCCCCCATCTCCCAGTCTTGGTGGGAACATAGGAGGCTAACTATGATACATGTCATTTAACAAGCTCAGATTAATCCCATCACTAACCTCCCCATCTAAGCCTTCCCGTACATTTGCATGAATTCACCACAGTGCTCAGCCCCTCTCCTGCCTTTTGTTTCAGCAATTGAGTTCATCTGTCTCCTTGCAATAGTCTTGAATAAAGTCTTCCTTGATTTTTAAACTCTGGTGCAACTTTGCTTTGACTCTGCTCATTCCAAGTATTTTTTCTGGAATCTGGAATCAAGACACTTCTTTGGAACCATCTTTTCTTCCCAGATGGAACTTCCCTGGGAGATGCCCCACCAACTTCTCTTCTAGGTTGAAAGAACCCACTTCCCACATCTTGTCCCTCCCTCTTCCATCTGTTTCCCCAGAAATGCTCATACCAGTGCTTCCTTAGGAGAGAGATGACACAGGGCCAGTGAGGGAAAGGGCCGCTCCAGCCCATCTCTTGCTGTTCCTTGGGTTTGATCTCTCTTTCCATAAGATTCTTTCCATTTTGTATTTTTCTTCTAAATATATATTTTCAGTTCTTGGACAGGGAACAAATTAGGAACGCTATGCATAGATGTGAGAGAGCACATCTCTTGGGGTCCCTCGAGTAAGTGACTCAATGGCTTTACTTTGAGAAATGTATGGTTCACTGGGTAGAGAAGATCCCATTAAGTGTGGTGCTAAAGAGCCTGGGCTCTGGAGTCTGCCTGGAAGGGCTGATTCTTACCTCTGCTGCTTAGTGTGTGACATTGAGTGAGTTGCCTAAGTCTCTCCCTGTGCCTCAGATTCCTCACCTATAAAATCGGGGCTAAGAATAATAGTACTCATATCACAGGGTTGTTGGGAGGATTATAGGCTTATATGCAAAATGCTTAGTACAGTGCCTCACATGGGTTAAGCGTTCAATACATTCTGAGACATATTTCTCATTATCATATGCACTTTTTTTCCTTTGGAAGGATACTCAAGCAGTTATTAATGAAGTAACCTTTGGGAAGAAATAGAATAGGGAAGGAAATATTTCCTTTTGATTTTGTACTTACTTGTACTGTTTCAACTTTTTGATCATATACTTTTAAGATTTTAAATAACTGAACATTTCTCCCCTCTGGAAATAACCTTAATTAAGAGCATGGAAGAGAATTCTTGTCTAGAAATAATGCTTCAATAAATCAGTGCCATTTCATACTTAAGATTTAGTATTAAAGATCCCATTTTAAATAATAGAAAATTAACCTCTGAAGCAAATAACAATTATGTAATCCCAAGACTTTTTGCTTTGGTTGACTTAAATGCAGGGTGGCACTATGACCTATTTCTGGGTGGAGGAAAAAATTGTATCTTTTTTTTTTTTTGAGAGGGAGTCTCACTCTGTCGCCAGGCTGGAGTGCAGTGGCGCGATCTCGGCTCAGGGCAACCTCTGCCTCCCGGGTTCAAGCAATTCTCCCTTGCCTCAGACTCCCGAGTAGCTGGGACTACAGATGCACGCCACCACGCCCAGCTAATTTTTGTTTTTGTATTTTTAGTAGAGACGGGGTTTTACCATGTTGGCCAGGATGGTCTGGATCACTTGACCTCGTGATCTGCGCGCCTCGGCCTCCCAAAGTGCTGGGATTACAGGCGTGAGCCACCACGCCCGGCCAAATTGTATTCTTTTAAGCCTGGTAAGAGAGGGTGAGATTTGCCTTTGGTGAGAAAAATTTGCTATTAGCTTCTTCAGGTGTGAGAAGGGTCCCCTGCTCACTCTGTCTCCTTGCCCCTGCTGATGTAGTGGAGATAAGAATTATTTCTCTTTACAAGAAGCTGGCCATCATATTAGATTCCCATGGGCAGTTCAGAAGTGAGAGGTTAGGAGCTCAGAGATAAGAAGGGTAAGAAAGTTGACCAGGGTGCGGTTCTGGTTGGAAGGGGCAAGGGGTTCTTTAGAACAAGGGGGTCTCAGATGTGGATTTTAAATGATATGCTGGGCAGTAATATGCCTTCACAGTGATTACTCCAGGTAACTACTCTCAGGTAAGGGTTTGGGGAAAATGAAGGAAAGACACTAGGGGAGGATTGACTTGAGTAAGATAATTTTTTAGGGGAAGGAGGAAATAAAATATAGAAGTGTTGAGGGGAAAATGAAACCTCTTAGAGGTACCAGTGATAATGAGTTTCCTCTGTGTGGGGAGTGGGAGACTGTATCCATTTCCATTTAAATATTGTTGTAGAGAACTCTAATTGCACCCCCTCCCCAATATCTATCCTTGCTTTTAATAAAACCCCCCAGTTCCTCCAGTTACCCATGACTGTGCTGCTGGAGACTCCATTTGCCTTGCAGCTGGATGTGTTGTTTTCACCATGCGTCTTCCCAAATGGAGAGTAAGTGAACAGAATATGCAACATGTGCAATTTCTCTTTTACTTCCTTGAAAGGAAATGATTGGTCATTCATTTCTTCTTTTCTACTTTTCCATGATCTAGAACATGGAAATGGTGGTAAGTCCATTGTGACTACATAGTAAGAACAGTACGTAGAAGGCTTCTTAAAGCATAGATGGCTGGGTCCCCAGAATTTCTGATTCAGTACGTCTGAGGTAGAATTCCAGAACTGTGCATATTTAACAGGTTCTTGAGTAATGCTGGTTCAGGGACCACAGGAGATGGCAGAACAGTGAAGTAGAAAGAGCCTGAGTCCCTGGATGTTCCTGTGGAGCCGAGCTACCTAACCTCTTATGTCACCTCTAGACTGTTACCATAAGGGTGGAATAAATGTCCATTTTGTTTGAGCCATGGTGTTTTTGTGTCTCTCTGTTTTAGAGGTGAATCTGTCTCTTAAAGCAAATATTACAGGTAAGGGTTATACAGAAAGGCTGGAGGATGTTGGGACTCACACGTGGCTGGCTTTTAGGTTCAACGTGGGTGATTTTTATTTGGAAAAATAATAAAGGCAATTTCTTGTTTAATAATGATGACTTTTATGGGGTTATCACAGGTAGGCAGTGGACCAAAAACATTGTTTCCACATCTGCATCAGCGCTTGTTTTCTTGCCTTGGGAAAAATCTAAAAATTTGTATGCCCTTGTATTCTCATTTTTTAAGTGGTGCATGTGATTTTAGTGTTATTGTCCAAAGAGAGGGTACTTTGGGCATTGTCTTAAAAATTACTGTAAATTTAAACATTTCCTGAATGTTTCCTAGATACCAGATACTATGTATGCATCAGCATAATGCTCTGTATGCATTATGTCATTTATTCTCTCAACAGCCCTGTGAAGAAGTGTTACTACTACTTCTATTTTGTAAATGAAGAAACTGAGATTTGGAGGAATCAAAAAGGTCAAGATTCCATTCCAGGCCTGCTCATGCCCTAAACTACTTGGCAGTATTCTTTCCTTCTGGCAAATGACCCACTTGCAAGATCATTTTCAGACTTAGTACATTAGGCCTAACATTTGTTATCAATAGGGTTTGGCTTAGTGTGTGTAGTATTCTGTTCTGTACTGCTATAAAGAAATACTTAATATTTCTGGGTAATTTATAAAGAAAAGAGATATATTTTCTTTATATAAGATTGGATAATTTAGAAAGAAAAAAGGTTTATTTGGCTCATAGTTCTGCAGACTGTACAACATGACACCAGCATCTGCTTGGCTTCTGGTGAGGCCTCAGGAAGCTTTTAGTCATGGTAGAGGGGAAGCAGAGCTGGAGTGTCACATGGTGAGAGAAGGAGCAAGGGATAGAGGAAGAGGTCCCAGGCTCTTTTTAATAATCACATCTTACATGAACTCACAGAGTGAGAACTCACTTATTACTGTGGGGAGGGCACCAAGCCATTCATGAGGGATCTGCGCTTGTCACCCAAACACCTACCTCTAGGGCTCATCTCCATCCTTGGGGATCACATTTCAACATGATATTTGGCGGGGACAGGCATCCAAGCTGTATCTGCATGTTTGTTTTCAAATGCAAGTATTTTTTCCCCTGAGCAGTCAGCCAGACATTGCACAATCTAGCCTACAGTGCTTGGGCTCTAGAACCTGCTGTGGGAGCTGTTAGTTGGAAATAAGCAAAGGGCATGGAGTTTAAAAAGGGGAAAATGGTTTTGGGTTGCTTGGATTTAAGGCTGTGAGAATGTACTACCCGATGAGAACACTGGATTCCAATGCAGCGTTGGGTTTAGTGAGTAATCACCTGTGTATGGGGAAACAAGGAGGGAGTGCATGTGGCAGGTTTTAAGCAGCAGCCATGATAATTTTCCAAGTTACCTGCCTCAGGAGCAATGTCAGCCCCAACAAAGGCCAGTGTGAGGGGAAGCGTTAATCCTTATCACAGCAAATTCACACATCTCTATAAAAGCCCTTCTGGTTCTGGCTTCCAGCTGCTTCTGAGAATCAGTTTTTCTCCTCAGCTTCCTGTTCTTTCTTCAAGATTTACATGTTCTGTTTTCCATTCTTTCCCCTCATCTATTTGTATCATAAGAGAACAAATTTTGAATTAATGCACAGTTAATTCATGAATCCTATTTTTACTTTGATGGGATTATTAGGATCAAATAATGCCAATAGCGGAGAGTGTATTTTGAGTTCTGCACAGATCCTGAGAATGGCCTCATTTTTAAATGAATTCAAAGCTGTATGAACCACTAAATAAATGTGTTGTCTTGTCATTTTTAATAAACTGGAGGTCCATAGCACCCTGATTTTGGCTTGAATCTATAATATGTATGTCAGAGCCTTAGGTTAGGGGTCATAAATTTTTTCCATAAGGGGCCAGATAGTAAATACGGTTTGTGGACCATGTGGTTTCCATTGCAGCTTCTTAACTTTGCTGTTTTAATAGGAAAGCAGCCATAGACAATAGTAAATGAGCATGGCTGTGTTCCAATAAAGCTTTATTTACAAAATAGGTAGTGGCTGAATTTGGGCTGTGGGCTATAGTTTGCATACTCGGGTTTAGACACACATATAACAATTTATTCAAGTTAAAATCTAAGAGGGACTAAAGCTGCTGGGGAAAGGTGGGGGTGGAAGAAGTGGCTGATGGCATGGTTTATAGAACCAGCATGCAAAGCCATCTTGACATTCTGGCCTCTGCTCAAGACACCAAGATTAAATACAGTAGGGATATATAGATGATTATGCATTTTCGGTTCAAAATATGGCCTGTGAGTACATAGGATGGGGATTAATTTGTTGGAAAGGAATTTGTATGATAAAAACCTGAGATCTTAGTTTGTCTTAAAGCTTAGGAGTCTGAGAGGCTTTGCCTGCTAAAGAGATAGCCCATCTTAGGCAACATTGCAGCTTGAATGGCTGTAGATCTGAGATGTAATAGCCCTGGTGGGTTCTTTGTTGGGTCAGATTAACAGCTGGAGTGTGGTGTGCAGTGCAGATACCTCATTTTGAGAATCCATAACAAATTAAAGTTTATCTAAAGGAGGGGGACCAAAATGGTTAGTGGCCAGGATACCACAGTCTGTGAGGAATAGTGAACTGAACTGGGTACTTTTAGTTAAGGAAGAGAGACTCGAAATGAGAAGTTATCATTATCTTCATGTGTCTCGATTTTTGTCATGAAAGGGAATAGGACGCCTGTGTGGACCAAGGCCATGGGCCCTTGCACACAGCAGCTGCATAATTAGTACTTGACTGAACAGTGTGCAGAGAGATTACAAGGAGAGAGAGTCAGGCTTGTAGTAAGGATAAACTTTCTCAGTGATAGGTGTCCGTGAGTGGAATGGCTGTGCTGATTATTTATCACTGGGATAGTGCTGGGCATCAATTAGGCAGTGAGATGCAATACCAGTTCTCTTTATAGTAGAGAAACCACATTTTTGATATTATAACAAAATGGTCTTTAAACGAAGATAAAAAGAGTGAGAGCAGATGGGTTATTTTTATTGTTTGTAAAATCCAATAAAAATATTCTCTGTAGCTTACAATGTCTTTGGCTGGGCAGGCATTCAAGTATCAAGGGGGATAATAAACACAATTTTCAACAAATTGCTTGTATCATTCAGTAGGGAAGAGGGAGATAAAGTAAACGCTTGTAAGTTTGTCAGGTGGTCAGTACCACCTGGATCCTTTCACCAAGGTCTTTCAAGGATGGAGCATGATTGAGAAATGTATCAGAGAGTGATTTCTAACTTTATTAGGAGCTCTGCAAGAATAGTGAAGTTCTTCTTTGCTGTAGAACAAATTGTCTCTCTACTCTCCAGAGTCTATTATCCTCTGGGTCAAGTCATGAGAATTTGCTATCTGCCTGGAATAGGTCTAAGAATTATATATATGTTGGTTCATTTATTTTACAGCAGTGATTTTAAAATACAGATGATTTTTTTCCCTCACCAGGGGGCATCTAGCAATATCTGGAGACATTTTAAAATGTCATAACTGAGGGAGGGGGGATACTACAGGAATTTAGTGGGTGGGGGCCAGGGATGCTGTTAATCATCTGAAATGCACAGGGCAGCCCTCCTCAACAAAGGATCATCTGGCCCCAAATGTTGATAATGCTGAGGTTGTGAAACCCTGCTATATAGAATAGCAGGCATTATTGTTATACCCATTTTACAGATGGGGAAACTGAGAAGTTAAATGACTGACCAAAGGTCCTCCATAGCCAGAAAATTGGATGAGCATTTTACTGTCTTGCTCTTTATTTTGTGAAATAAATAACTAATACATCCTTGGAAGGACTGTGTGTGATGGTTATATCTGCCTCTTGGAACTAGCACAAAAATGGACTTCTATTTTTATTTTTGAATTTATACTTAATACATACTTACATACCTAGCAAACAGTCCAGCTCTCTCTAGGTAAGTTTGTTAATGGAGTCAAACCAAGGTGTGGTGACACTCTGGAGGTCTGAGAAGAAAAAGGCCGTGGGCTCACTATCCTCTTTCCTAATTTCTTTCAGCTAATCTGTTTGCTTCCTTTTTTGACTGTTTTCTTGCTAACTGCACTGTTGTATCAGAGAAAGAAAATCAAGTAAATCAGTCTGATTTGCTGGCATCTGCTCTCAGACTGCTGGAGAGAACGGAAACATTTCTTAGGAGTATAGTCTACGGATAGCATTAAAAAAAATCAGATTATTCTCTACTTTAGCTCAAAAAGGTAATTTGGCGAGTGTCGACTTCAGGGTTGAGTACTCTTTCCCAAGTATTTATTCTGTAAGTCATGAAAGAATTACCTTGAACCTACGTCTTAGTTTCTGCAGAGCCTTTGATGGTCATAAAATGAGATGAGTCTTTATGGTGCAGGATGAGGTTATCTGGGTGTGTGGCCTGGGAGGAGAGGCCCCTTGCAAAATTTCCTCTCTGCCCCTATTCCTCACCCCATCCGCTGAGATTTAAACTCAACCTCAGACAGAAAGATGAGCTCTGAAGTCTGATTTATTACCGAGTTTCAAAGTTACTAAAATAACCACGAAGAAATGAGATGCCTTCTTCAGATTGCTGAAGAAGTAAGTGAATTGATCTGTGACTTAGAGGTTTCTCCTCCAGTTAATCATTGCTGACTCTTTGCTACCTGCAATCCCTATAAATCATAATGAAACGAGAAAGAGAAATGATATATGCAACACTATGGGAAGTGGAAATAGGCTGCATATTTCTACATGGCGTTGCTGAAATGGGAGCCCTGAGTTTTTAAGATGCAGCACCTGCGCACGGAAGGCAGGGAATGACAAATGTGTCTGAATCATTTGGTTAGCAAAGCTGGCCTTGCTTGGCTGATGGCCGTTTGATGGATTCTGCCCTTTCCCATCTGCTTTACCAGTTCATTGCCAGTAGAGAAACATGCTTAGCTTAGAATCATGTTTCTATTCTCGCATGATGTTTTGATCAGCCACAAGAACCTTTGAATCAGCTGAAGGTGACTGAAGAAGGCATCTCTTCTCCATTCTGTCCTGCATCAGTGTCCTTTGGTAAGCTGGTTCCACTGTGATAAGACTAAGACAGCGATCTTCTTTCCTGACCAAATGGGGAACAGCAGGAGCAGCTCTGATTTTCAACTGAGAAGGGTCCCTAGCATGCTGTGTTTACTGCCACAGTCATGGCTCCAGAAAATTAAAAAAGACAATTGTGCTCATTGATGAAACCTCTTGTTCCTCTTTTGGAGGGATCTCCATGATGACTCTTCTTAAAGGCATGAAACCCTCCTTCCTTTGGATAAGGCATTGTTTAGTGTCCTTGAAGTATAACCTTTATTCTCAAACCCGCAATAATTGAAGAGTAGGTGTGTTTGGGATGTGCGATCCCTTTGGAACCAGACCCTGGGGGGCATGTCTCCGTGCTCTGTGGTGGTCATCCTGAATATCTACTCTCTGTGCAGCTCCAGTGATTTGGTCTCACTCCTTGTGGCCATCACTTTGACTCTGTTCCTGCTATGTAATACACATCATTTGGGGAGGTGAGAGATTTAAGATGAATCACTAGCAGCAAAGTCCCAGTGATAAATGATAAAGATGGTGCCAATGGAAATGCAAAAGAATCAACAGACTTGGTGACTTCACAGCAGTCAGTCATGGGGGGGATTGGAGTTCTGTGCAGGTAAACTAAGGAGAAACCTAAATGCATAAACAAGGAAAGAGGAGAAAATAAAGGAATAGCGGGAAGAGGAAACACAGGTGTGAAGGAGTTTTTTTGTGGTCTGGTGGGGAAGGTGATTGGTTCTGTTCTAAAGCAGTTCTAGAATAGGTGAGCTGGCAGTGAAAACAGGGCATTTTTTGGTGACTGTTCAGCATGAAATTGGAAATCTCAGAAGGCACTGAGATTCAAAATGAATTTCACACTAGTGAGGCAGGTTTGGGGTCTTTGGTGTTGACTTTGTAATAGTTAGACCCAAAGAAGTTCATATGATTGCACGGAGAAGGGTGTGCGTGAAAAGAAAAGAGACCTGTAGCACACATCTGAAATCTTTATATTTAAGGGCTAACAGGAAAAAGATTCACGGGCAATGACGATTGAAAAGGAACAGTCGAAGCAGCAGGAGCAGAGGGCACAGGAAAAAAAAGTTTTGGGAGAGGATGGCTACATTAAACGTTGCAGAAAGCTCAAATTGGAAAAGGACTGAGATGAGGCCATAGGATTTAGCACTTAGATATCAGAGACATTTGAGAAAGTATTTTTAGTAAGATATTGGAGATGGAAGTCTGATTCTAGGGAGTTAAGAGGTACATGAGTGATGTAGAACCGTGGGCGGTGAGTGTGATTTGCGTAGGAGCCTGGGGGATGGAAGTAGAGTTGTTGATGTGGGACAAGGGTGAGGAAGAATGGAAAGGGCGTCTTACCCTAAGGCATAAAGGGAGGTGTTAAACCTGCTGGAGAAGGAGAAGAGATGGTTAAGGCAATAAAATCTAAGAGGAGGCACACAACATGGGCTCAAAAGTTTACTGTTAATATGGGAAAAAGGTTGGGGTCCTTCCTCCTTGCAGGCTGAGGGAGTCCAGGGAGTCAGATGAAGCAATGAAGTGACTGAGAGGAAGGAAACAGGAGGTGGAGGAGAGAATGTTAAGGTTTTCAGTGAAGGAGGAGGCTCAGAAAGAAGTGGATAGAGTATTTGGGGATCAGAGAAAAGTCAAATAGATTGAAATTGCTGCCATATGGCGTGGGATAGACAGTTAATAAGGATGAAGAAAAGGATTAGTGAGCGGCGATGTCGAATAGCATAGATTTATAATGGGAACTGTTCAGTGGGCTTTTATAATTTTCAGCAGCTTGGGAACAGGGGAGGATAAACTGGATGACTGAATTTAGCTGGAGCTGGGAATTGGCAAAATTAAAATGATTAAAGGTTGGGATTAGATCTGGGAGGGGGACTTCAAGGTGTTTCTAGTGTCCCTATTTGACCATAAGGCACCCCCCTTTAATGGGTAACTGTAGCCTTGAATGCCACAGGACAAATGACCTCACTAGCTTTCTTTTACCAGAGAGCCTCTCAGAGGAGGGGTTTTCTGGTAGGGTACCCTTCAAAAATGAGTTTTAATGGGAAGGAGTGAGGAAAAATGGGAAATACAGCTAAGAGGGTTAGGGCAGTCTGGAATTTAGAAACTTTGGGGATCCTAGGAGAACAGAAGTCTCCCAGAGGGCAGGATACCGCCGTGGCCCCTCATATATGCCAAGAATTACATCATTTAATTCTTTCTCTAAGGCCACAGAGTAAGCACAGAACGCTCAGACATGTGCTCAGGGTTGCCCAGTGAATAAAGTGAGCTGGGATTCAAGTTCAGGTTTGTGAGGCACTGAACTGCAGAAGCCAATCTCCGCCCTGTATCACCAGCTTCATCAGTTGTAGAAGGCACTGGGAAGGGCAGTAGCTGGTTGGCTTCATCCCCGGGTTCCCAGCTCTGGAGGGGTGCAGAGTGAATGATACCCAAGGAGGAGATTGCTCCTGGTGTGGTGTAATTCCTCATGGCTCCTTTCTTGGAAGAATGTTTCATCACTTGACCTTTCAGTTCCCTACACATAAGTCTGGAAATTTGTATTTAAACTGAAGTTTGAAACGTTCAGAAGTATCTCTTGCCTGCTGAATTCTACCCTCCATTTCCCTCTTGGTGGAAGCAGAATGGGCTAGAATTTAGGCGAGAGAAGTATGAGTCATTCGCTCACCTTCCTGAGGAAATCTCTTGACAGGAGGCAAAATGCATCCTGTCGCTGGCAGTGAGAAAGGCCCTCAGAGAGGGAAATATGATGGTGGCTGACAATGTGTGAACTAAAGCTCCCAAAAAAGGATGCCTCCCCAGGGACCGTGTGAGCCCAGGAAAGCTGCGAGCTTAAGTAGTGTGGGGATGCAAAGCCTGAAGCCAAAAGCAAGCCCAAGGGCTACAGCTAGTGGCTCATGTGCTTAGGAAGTAAAAACAGCCCCCTGCCCCGGGGGCTAAACTACTCTCCAGCAAAGCAACGTTTTAGAAGATGAACAGCTGGCTTCTTTCCATTTCCGAGCTTTATTTGGTTCACAGCTGGGAATGAGGGGAGATGATCTGAAGGAAAGACTTGCAGGAGCCATGTTTGGTTAGTTTTTAAGTTCGCCGTGATGGTAAGGCAGCCCCTAACGTGGCCCCCAATGGTCCCCACCCACTAGTGTTCACATCCATGTGCAATCCATGCTTCACCTGACACCAGCCTTGAGTGTGGGCGAGACCTAGTCATCTGATTCAGCAAATGGAATGGGGCGAAGGGGATATCACTTCCAAGATGAAGTTGCAAAAAAGACTGTGACGTCTGTCTTGCTTGCTCTTTCCTGATCACTTGCTTTCTCTGATGGTGTGAGCTGCCCTACGGAGGTCCACGTGGGAAGGAACTGAGGGGAAGCCTCCAGTCAACAGCCAGTGAAGGACTGAGGAACTGAGTCCAACAATCCTCGAAGATCTGAATGCTGCAACCACACGAGCTTGGAAGAGAATCTGCCCAGTGGACCTTTCCATGATTATATCCCTAGTTAATCTTGATTGCAGCCTTGTGACTCTAAGAGGACCCATCTAAGTAGCACCCTGATTCTTGATCCTCAGAAAATGTGAGATAGAAAAAAATGTGTGTTTAAGATGTTAAGTTTTGGACCAGGCATGGTGGCTAATGCCTGTAATCCCAGCCCTGTAGGAGGATTGCTTGAGGACAGGAGTTCAAGACCAGCCTGGGCAAAATAATGAGATCCTATCACTATAAAAAAATTAAAAAATCAGCCTGATGCAGTGGCATGCACCTGTAATTCCAGCTACTGGGGAAGCTGAGATGGGAGGATGCTTGATCCTAGGAGTTTGAGGGTGCAGTGAGCTGTGATTAGACCACTGCACTTTAGCTTGGGCAACAGAGTGAGACCCTGTCTCTCTTTGTGTGTGTGTGTGTGACGGAGTCTTGCTTTTGTCACTCTGTCTGGAGTGCAGTGGCGTGATCTCGGCTCACTGCAACCTCTGCCTCCAGGGTTCAAGCTATTCTCCTGCCTTAGCCTCCTGAGTAGCTGGGATTATAGGTGTCTGCCACCACACCTGGCTGATTTTTGTATTTTTAGTAGAGATGGGGTTTCACCACATTGGCCAGGCTGGTCTTGAACTCCTGACCTCAGGTGATCTATCCACCTTGGTCTCCCAAAGTGCTGGGATTACAGGCGTGAGCCATTGCGCCTGGCCATGAGATCCCATCTCTTTAAAAAAGAGGTAAGTTTGGGGGCAATTTATCGTACAAAAATAGATAACGAATGCAACTATACTAATTTCCATGTCATCATTCCATACTCCTTTGGAGTAAAAGAGACTCTTCCTGCAAAGACCCCTGTAACATTGGGGTGTTACAGACTGCTGCTCCTGGGTCACACGGTGTTGCTGCTCCTGAGTCTGTAACATCCCAACGCCTCCTTGTCAAGAATGTTGATGCCCCCTGGAGAGAGAACTGAAGAAGTCAATGTTTCAGTGTCTTGATGGTGCCTATTAGACTGCCTGGGCCCCTACATGTAAAAAGTCTGTGAGAATTCCCTGGTTTGTGGTTCAGAATCCACTGAGGAAACGGGCAGGTTAGTTAGTGGTGAAAAGGTCAAGTTTTAGGCCAGGGTAAAGTAGAGGCAAGCCCTGGTCAATAGGGTGCTCTCTAAAGGGATCTGCCACTCTCTTCCATATGGGGGGGCAACGCCTTCCACTGTCAGACAATGTCTTCTGTTCATGTCCTTACTACAGTAAACTGTGCTTGGGTTTTTGGAGTATTAGTCATACCGGTTTTTAGTAGCCCTAGATCCTGACCAAGTGTTTTCTGATAGCAGCCTTTTAAGCTAACTCCCTCTCACCCCCCAGCTTTTTTTTTTCTTTTAGACAGAGTCATGCTGTGTCATCCAGGCTGGAGTGCAGTGGCATGATCTCAGCTCACTGCAACCTCCGCCTCCCAGGTTCAAGCATTTCTTGTGCCTCAGCCTACTAAGTAGCTGGGATTACAGATGTGTAGCACCACACTCAGCTAAAGTTTGTATTTTTAGTAGAGATGGGGTTTTGCCGTCTTGGCCAGGCTAGTCTTGAACTCCTGGCCTCATGTGATCCACCTGCCTTGGCCTCTCAAAGTGCTGGGATTACAGGTATGAACCACTGCACTGGGCCTAAGCTAACTTCACTTTTAAATTGCTTTTTAGACTGACAGTTTTCCTTAACATTCTTAATTTCATCTCTATCCTGACTCCAGCTACCACTATCATAGTGGCACAAGTGGAAAAACGGCAGGATTTGGCCTTAAAAGCATGGGGAGAAGGGTTTTAATGTTTTTGTCTCTCAAGGCTGATGTGCTATCCTTTTATTGTACCATAGATAGGCAATGGTTAGGAAGATTCTTACTTGGAAGTATTTCAGTATGTTCTTAGATATAGAAGCCTGTCTGCTAAAAATGGTGCTACATGAGAGGACATCTTATAATGGCATAACTACCCCTTTTAACAAAATCATACATACTTTTCTCTTCTTCCACACTTCCAATACTTCCAGAAATAATTATATTACATTTGAATTTCAGGTGCTTATTGTTTAAAAAAATACCAGTAAAGGACTCCTCTTCTTCCTGCTTCCAAATGACAGTGGTCTGAGACCCTCTCTCTGCTCCAACCTCCAGCGCCTTCTTTAACATTGCTGTGAGCTGGTCACCATGCATTCTACTTTATTGAGAGCATCAGAGCATTTGGAAGAAGCTTCCACAGGCTTCTGTCCTGTCAGCATTGGCACCCCCCACACTCTGCCTTTTCTAGGTAAGGCCAGTTCCTCCTCCATGCGAGCACGCATTCCCCTCTTCCTCTTTTAGGGTGTGACTAAGGCAACTCTCTCCTCTCTTACATCATTGACTCTTTTGTTCTTTACTGGATCATTGTTACAAACATATTATTAATCTCCCATTTTAGGATGGAGAATTTTTGTCTCTACTTTATCTACCAGCTGCCATCCCATTTCTTTGCACTGGTTACAACCAAATACCCAGAGAGTGATCTATGCTCACTGTCTCCAATTTATTTCCTCCTGAGTTCTCTTGAGTTACTTAATCAGTACTGTTTTTTACATCACTCCACAGAAGTGGGTCTTATCAAGGTTACCTATGACCTCCATGGTGTTACAGTTCATGGTTATCAGTCTTCATCTTACTTGAACGATGAGAGACATCTGACACAGTCATTGATTCCCTGCTGTCTGATACACTTTCCCCGCTGGGCTTCCCGTATGCCACACTCTCCTGGTGCCTCCTCCTCAGACACCTTTGTGGGTTCCTTCTCTTCTCACTCATCTATTAATGTTGCTGTATCCCAGGGCGCAGTCCTTGATCCTCTTCTCCTTTCCGTTTATACCCACTTTGTTGGTTATCTCATCAAGTCCTATGGCTATAACTACCTTCTACATGCCAACATTTTCAAAATTTTTATGTCCAGTCCAGACTTTTCTTTTACACTCCAGATTTCTATATCCAACTGTGTGCTTGGCATCTCCACTTGGATGACTGTCTTCTCAAACTGAAACTGTCCAAAACTCAATTCCTGTCCCCTTGATTCCTGCCAAACCTATAACAGCTGCAGCGTTCACTGATCTTAGTTGATAGCAATCCATTATTCCATTTTTTTAGCCAAAAAACTTGAAGTTATTCTTGATTCTTTTCTTTCTTTCACATCCTATGTCTAAACAGGCAGGAACTATTGCTGGCTTTCTCTTTAAGTTCTATCCAGAATCTGACCACTTTCACCACCTCTTTGCTACCACCTAGATCTCGGCCACCATCGTGTCTTGCATAGACTCCTGCTCTAGCCTCCAGGGTCTCCTGGCTTCTACCCTTGAATCTCCACAATTTATTTCCAACACGGCAGCCAGATTGATGGTTTAAAATTCCAGAAGCTACCCATTTTACATCATAGTCCTTTACACGGACTGCGCGATCAGACTCCTGCCACTTGTATGATCTTGGCCGTGTGACTTAACTCCTCTATGCCGTAGTCTCCTCTTCGAAAATGGAGCATGATAATTCTTACCTCACAGGATCGTTAGAAGGATATACCAATTGTTATTCATGCAACAATCGACTGTTATAAGGATAGCAGTTGATTGTCATCCTTATTATAATCCTGTGAGATAATGCATGCAATAGTAAAAATGCATGTAAGAGTGAAAAAAGAGCCAATATTTTATCAGTATCATTGGGAATAATAATGTTTAGTTTAATGCCCTTAGCTTAGAATCCAAGGCTATTTATAGTTTTTCCATCTTTCCTTATACTGCCTTTCTAATGGTCATCCCTTTCTGTTTCTCAGTTTTCCTGCTTGTAAACACGGTAGCATGGATGTAAGCCACACCCTTGCTCACAGGTTGATTGTGAGTATCTGCATGAGATACTGTACATCAAAGTCCTTTATTGTAGAAGGGGCTATCAAACTAGAAGACACTGTCTTCATTTCTCCAAGGACTAAAGGCTCCTTTTTCTTGTCTCTGAAGAAATGACAAGGTGATTTTCCCTAAAATGTTTCACCTGACCTGAAAATAACAAATATGTATGTTGCTATGACAACATTAAAGAGGGAGTTAGTACTCAAAGCAGCTAAGTACTGCCCCTGAACAGGCTGCAGGGTGAGGCACTTGGTTTGACAGATTTCTAGAAAACAGCAGGGACTCTTGCTTCCCCCGCCTTGTGAGCCCACGTATCCTTGTCAACTCTGATTAATGAATGTTCCAGCAGAAAAGAAACACCATTTGTGTATTCTTCTTAGTGTTTGAAGTTGATGGGGCTTGTTTCTCCCATTTCATTGAAATGCTTCCCACACAAAACAAATACAAGGTCAGCTGGATTCCCAGAGAGTATGTACCTGTAGGTCCAAAGCACAATCACTTCAATGCAAGTGTGACAAAAGAAAAAAATATATCATTATTCAATATTTTGAAAAAAATCTGATGTAATGTTTGAGTTAAGCAGATGGATGGACCTGGAGAGATGAAGGGCTCTGGCCTAGAACTTGGTGAATGGGCCTTGAACCCACCTTTTGAGTACTGCAAGGCTCTTGATATGAGAACTTTTTTCCTTTTAATCCTGCCTCTGCGTCTTTGTCTATATAGAATTGTCTGTATTGGAGGAGCTGGACAACTTAGGCTGGGGAAGGAAGTGGGAAGAGGTTCTGGAAACAAGTAAGGCAAAGCCAGTTCTCTGCAAGGACAAGTCACACTAACATCTCATTAGTTTCCTGTTTTATATGTGAGTAGGAAACCAGGAAATGTGAACAACACAAGTAAAATCTGGTGCAATAGAGGTTAGAGCCACTGTCAGATACCTTATAGTGGAGTTGGTCTGTATGACATTGAGCAGTTGAACAGTTATAACCGTGCATATGGTATTTGGATAGAAATTTATCTTAGCACCTATTTTTGGAGTCTAGGCCATCTGCTATGCCTTGCACTCAGCGGTATGATGTGGGAGCAGCATGGGCTCTGAAGGCTAGCTTCATCACACCAGCTGCATGGCCCTTGGGCTAGTTGAATTTCTCTGTGCCTCAGTTTCCTCCTTTATAAAATGAATAATATGATAGTAATGATAATAATACTTTGTAGGGTCATTGTAAGAGTTAAATGAGATAGTGTATGTTAAACTAACTGGAATGGAGTTAGATTCTTTGTTGCTGTGTGCTTTCAAGACCATCAAAGGGTGAGATGGCCATACCAAGATCATGATAACAAAGTCCCTTTCCCCTCAGGTGTGGCAGTGAAGTAAGTAGATAAATAATAATAGAAATATAATGCAAATGGTTGAATGTGCTATAAAGCAAAGTGATTAGAAAAACAAGAGAATGTGATGAATTTGGTGAGAGAGAAATCTGGATACTTTGTAGAAGATGGATGGATGGATAGAGTTAGTGGTGGGGAGGTGAAGAGACTTTCCAGGGGGAGGAGAGAGCAAACGTCCAGGCCTAGGGACTGGAGGACACAGGGCACAGTGGGGTCACATGATCAGGATGGCTTTCCAGGAACAGGCTTTATGGGGGGGCAATAGAAAAAAAGCCCAAATTCCAAGTAGGTTGAGACTGAATCCTGGATGAGTTGTTTAGGTTTTATTCTGTAAAAAACTAGTAGCCATTTTTTTTAAAGCAAGTGTCTTAATTCATTTATGTTGCTGTAAAGGAATACCTGAGGCTGGGTAATTTATAAAGAAAAGAGGTTTATTTGGCTCACAGTTCTGCAGGCTGTACAAGAAGCATATATAAGCATCTGCTTCTGGTGACGGCTTCAGGAAGCTTCCATTCATCGCAGAAGGGGAAGAGGAGCTGGCATCACAGGGTGACAGAGGAGAAGAAAGAGGGGAGGGAGGTGCCAGACTCTTTTTAACACCAGATCTCATGGGAACTAAGAGTGAGAACTCATTAAGTCCCACAAGGATGGCACCTAGCCATTCAGGAGAGATCTGCCCCCATGACCAAAACTCCTCCCACTGGGCCCCGCCCCCAATGTTGGGGCTCAAATTGCAACATGAGATTTGGAGGGGACAAATACTCACACTATATCAGCAGGTGAGTGACAATGATTAGGTCTGTGCTTTAGAAAGAGAACTGTGGTCTTTGTGTATCTCAGGGCTTATGGGAAGGAAGACTAAAATACTCTAGAAGAGAATTTGGCAGCTTATTGTATGTAATGGTTGAGGCTGAGGCTAAAGCCAAGACTAGGTTAGCCTTGAAACTGCTTGGGAACCTGGGTGACCAGGAAGATGACAGGTGACAAACTTACGGTTGTTAAATGACTGATTAATATCACTGCTGGATCAGTGTTGGGAAAGGGTAGGGAAAACTGGGTGAAGCAGGAAACCACCACAGGCCCGACTGAAGGCCCCTGGATCTCTAACTCTGAATAGAGGGCAGAAGTCATAGCACCCACACGGTCTAGGTACTGGGGCAGATGCAGCCTCAGTGTCCATCCCTCCTGTCTCTCGTCCATGGTAGAAACTGAGGTCTGACTCTGTTTAGTCTTCTCTTTCCTTCCTAGCAGCCTACCTTCAGCATTCTGTGAGGAAGTCAGCTCCCATCACTAAGAGAAGGATGCCTCTCCGAGTACCTGCTATGAGGCCGGTGGCAGAGTCCCAGCCGCTGGTCCAGCTACCAAGCTCAGGGAGCAGACACATCTGTCAGTCAGAGGTTGGCATGTACAACTCAAAAAAGTAAATTAAAAATTATGATTCTTTTTATCCTTTTCCTTTGGTTTCACTTTCTCTCATTATTTAATCCTTGAACAAACAGTTATTGAATGTCCATTATGTGCATGGCACTGAGCTTGGTGCTGGAGCGAGGGCACTATTATAATATGACTTAGACATTGCCCTTGAGGAGCTTATGCTAGACATTGATGTTGGATATACCATTTTCTCTTTGTTAATAGAAAGAGAACTGCCCTGGGAAAGGTAATAGAGAGTTTTAGAGAGTGGGCTTGCTTTTAAACTCAGTTGATCACGGCGTTATTTCTGGATAGAGTCTGTAGGTCTTTATAAATCTAATCTAACTCCCTCATTTTACAGACAAGCAACAAACGCTGAGAGGAGGTCACGTGACTTCAAAGGTCACACAAGTAAAGAATTCTAAACTGGATTTGGAACTCATGTTTTCCAGCGTATGTCTTTTGAAAATTCCCTTTTGTCTCTTTAATGCTAAAAACCCAGAATAAGTCTTCACAAAAATATCCTAGCATAAATTCTTAATGGCGAGGGATAATCTTTCTTCTCACTCCCCATCAGTGCACACAGTGCGAATGAGACAGAAGTGTGGGATGAAACAGATGAGGAGGATGGAGCAGCACGTGTGTGGGTGAGGCAGAAACAAGGGAGAATGGCTTTGAATGTGGCAGATCCATCAGATACACCCCTGAAGCCTGCAGACAGGATGGTCTTCGGGAGGATGTGCTTTAAGAAAATGACTGGCTCTGAAAGTGAGTGCTGTTAGGAGGATTCTTCATGTTCATCTTACGTAATTGTTAATTTTCCTAGAACGAACATCCTTTGCTTTGCTGTTTGCTACTCTGCATCCGTTCTCCATACTCCGGTTAGTTTTATTCCATCTTTCTTCAGGGGGAACTACTTTCTCCCTGAATCTCAGTTCATGTGCTTTGGGTAGGAATCACTTCTGCCCCTCACTTCCAGCTTTCGGGAGGCATGGATTCAGCCAGTCACCATATTCTTGGGCACAGTCATTGCTTTTGAGATGGAGTCATGTCCCATTTGGAGCCAGGGAAATTTATTTTCTATACATTTTCTATAACTGTGAGATGAGAGTCAAGCTCTCTAGGTGTTGAACTTCGGAATCTGTGAGTTACAGTTGCTGATAACTGATAAAACTGTATAAAAAATTACAAAAAATAAAAGATCTGGTGTCCTCCAGCTACTTCACCTTGTGGAATTTCATTTTTGCTATTTAAAAAGAGTGAGGCATCAATATATTGTGCCAGAGTAGATGCCAGTGGAAGGCTGCCTCCTCAGTGTTACACAGAAAACCAGGGCTTCATCAAAATAAAGAAACTAGAGGGAAGAGCCTGGTCTTCAGACATAGTACTTGTTGAGCTGTGAACTACTGCTTGCTACATTAGATATTTGCTATGTAGTCAAAAGAGTAAGAGTTAATTCTGTGATATATTAAAAATTGAATATCATGAATAAGCCTTAGCTGTGTTTGTAATATTTCAGATTCTTCCATCCCTTCTTCCTACATTATGCCATTTAACAATGTGCAAAATGAAAACCTTGTCAAACAAGCAGAGTAGACATATGTAACCCAAAATAAATTAGTTATCATTTTTAATAATAAGACTTTACACTTTAAAATGGTTTTAGATTTACAGGAAAATTGTAAAGAGTCCTTATGTACCACACACTCAGTTTTCCTTATTAATACCTCACATTAGTAGGTGATATGGTTTGGCTGTATAGCCACCCAAATCTCATCTTGAATTCCCATGTGTTGTGGGAGGGACCCAGTGGGATGTGACTTGCTCCTCTTTGCCTTCTGCCATGATTGTGAGGCTTCCACAACCATGTGGAACTGTGAGTACATTAAACCTTTTTTCTATATAAATTACCCAGTCTCAGGTATGTCTTTATTAGCAGTGTCAAGATGGACTAATATCGAATGGTACACTTTGTTGCAACTAGTGAGCCAATACTGAGAGGTTATAACTAAAGTCCATGCTTTATTCAGATTTACTTTTTAGCAAATATCTTTTTTTTTTTTCTCCTGTCCTAGGATCCCACATGGGATATATCACATTACATTTAGTATTTGTGTCTCCTCAGGTTCTTCTTGACTGTGATCATTTCTCAGACTTTCCTTGTTTTTTATGGTTTGGAGGATTGTCAAAATTTTGGTTAGGTATTTTGTGGAATGTGCCTGTCTTGGAATTTTTCTAATATTTTTCTCATGACTGATGTTTAAAATTTTTTTTGAGGGGGGGTGGGGAGGAGAAAGACCACAGAGGTCAAGTATCATCCTCGTAATATCATGTCAAGGATACAAACTATCAATATGAATTATTAGTGTAGATATTAACCTTGATCTCCTGGTTGAGGTAGTATTAGTCTGGTCTCTTCTGCAAAGTTACTTTTTTCTCTCATTTCCATATTGTACTCTTTCAAAGGAAGGTACCGTGTGCAGCCCAGATATAAATTATAGAATGAGAAATTATGCTTCCCTTCCTTGAGAGAGCAGCATTTTCATAAATCACTTGGAATTCTTTTGCATGGGAGATTGGCTTCTTCTCCTCTATTTATTTACTAATTATTTCTTTATGTTAGTATGGACTAATGAATATTTATTTTATACTTTTGTTTAGAACCTGACACTGCTATTTTATTTATTTTGTTGCTTGAATTATTCCCCCATTGGCCATTGGGAATTTTTTCAGTTGGTTTCTGAGTCCTTTGACATAACCCCATCCATGTGGGTTTTGTTATTTTCAAACTTTCTTATTTTCTAGCACAACAAAATATTCCAGTCTTCACTTATGTATTTCCTTCCCTAGTCCTAGAATTATCCACTTCTCCAAGGTGCCTTTTGTTGGAGAATGGTATTAGAGACAAAGATCTGGGTGCTGGTAGCTGGTTGCTACTGGGGTGGTGTTGCTTTTAGGTCCTCTCAGATGGCAGAGCAAGAAAATACATGTATGTACGCCACCTTGCATATATACACTTATCTATAAATATGGTCTTCCACTAAACTGGTCCATGGTGCCGAAAAGGTTGGGAACTACTGAACTGGAGTGTAGTGCTTATGCAAATATTTCTGTACGTAACCATCTGTATCTACATGTCTCCAACTCTAATCCACATGGATCATTCTAGCCTCCTTTTCTTTCTTGTCTGTAATCTTCCACTCCAACAGTGAGAAACTTGTCTCTTACTTTGTACCATTCATTTACTTAATTTTTCAATCCCAGTGTACATGTATAGCATTGTCAGAATTGTTAACCCATACCCCTATGGGGAACAATTTTACCAACAGGAACAGGGTCTCCTACCTGCTCCAGTGGCCTGTTAGGAACTGGGCTGCATAGCAGGAGGTGAGCGGCAAGCAAGCATTTCCACCTGAGCTCCCACTCCTGTCAGATCAGCGGCTGCATTAGATCCTCAAAGGAGAACAAACCCCATTGTGGACTGTGCATGCAAAGGATCTAGGTTGTGTGCTCCTTATGAGAATCTAATGCCTGACGATCTGTCACTGTCTCCCATCATGCCTAGATGGGACCATCTAGTGCAGAAAAGCAAGCTCAGGGCTCCCACTGATTCTGCATTATGGTGAGTTGTATAATTATTTCATTATGTATTACAATGTAATAATAACAGAAATAAAGTACATGATAAATGTAATGCCCTTGAATCAGCCTGAAACCATCCTCCCCCACCCCAGTCTGTGGAAAAATTGTCTTTCAGGAAACTGGCCCCTAACGTCAAAAAGTTTGGGGACACTGAACTAGCATGTAGGACTTACGCAGCGCTTAGTGAACTTCTTCTCACATTTTGTCTTACAAACTTCATTCATTTCCAAAGTTTGTTACTTATTTTCCCTCCATCTCCTTCAGTGATGTTGTTTCATAATAATACACTTGGATTCTTTTAACATAGTTTACATTTCATCCCGGGATATATCAACCTTCTACATGAGTTTTAACTCACTGATCATTTGCATACCTTAAAGTTCTCTCTTTGTGCTGTAAAGTATATGGTATATTTCACAATGGTTGCTTTTCCTCTTCCCCTAACACACCCATGAAGAGATCTTTCTTGGTTCTTTAAGGTGAGAGACTGGTTGGGTTCCTGGAGGTAAACCATGAAAGTGTGGGGCCCCTTAAGACTAGAGCTCCTTAGTATTTGTCATTCTCAAGCTAGTATACACTCAGCCTCCAGCAGTTTATCAAAATGACCGTTAAAGTGTTCTTGCTAGTTTACGGCTTCTGCCTCAGGTAAGCAGATCTTGATTGTGATGTCTATATTTATCTTTCTAGATTTTAGGATAGTGGTTTGCCCTAATACATGAATTCTTTGAAGGGTCCAAGAAAAGTCACTGATTTTTAGTTTTTTCAGTTTTCTTTCTTGTCGTAAGGATAAGTATGATGACATTCAACCTCAATATGTTAGAGTTTAAACCAGAAGTCAATCAGGATAATTTTTGACTAGTCCCTCTACCTACCCACCACCAAATAAAAATCCCAGCTGTCTGAGAACATGACCCCTGTCCTACCCATGACTGAAGGAATTTTGAAAAGAGCCTGTCCTACTGAACAAGGTATTGTCACCTGGTCCCAGAACCCACTCACCACTTATTTGCATCTTTTAAAGCCTCAGGTACTTACGTTTGGGTGCTGTGTCACAGTGGCTTTGGAGCAAGACACATCTGGGTTCAAAATTCAGCTCTATGATTTCATATGGGTGGGACTTAAAAGCTGTTAATAATATTTTCAATAGTAGCATTCACTCAATTCATTCAACAGATGTTTATTGAGCACATGCTATGTGTCGGACATGATTGCATCAGGGAATAAACCATGTCTCTATTCTCATGGAACTTTCTTATTGTTTTATCATACCAGGTACCAAATAGTACTGACTGAGCCAGAGACTTGTACGTTAATCCCATAAAATCCTGTAGGAATTATAAATAGGGTCTTGAAACACAGAGTGCTGAGGATGGGTGCTTAGGACACTGAAATTTCCTGGGCCTGTGAGGGTGCCAGAGAGCTAAGTCACAGCATTCTCAATCCTCTGGGAACATCTTTGATCATGTTCTTAGAAGGGTCTCATTGTGGTAATACCGAGGTGCAAATGCGGCATTTGTCAGGACCTTCTGGGAAGGAAAACTCTTACTAGTTCCTCTGTGGGAGTGTTTGTTTAATAAATTATCTCCCTAAACTCAAAAATTATTAGGCATTTCATGGTTTTGTGGGCTTTTTGGAAAAAGAGAAAAGAAAATTGAAATTATATTCTCTGAGACAGGCTGGATATCTTCTTAAGAGGAAAATGAGCATTTTCTCTTCAAGTAGATTTCAATGTCAAGGTACGTGGGCAATCTTGGAATGGCCTCAGGGAGTTGGAACAGTAACAGTTTGATTTAAGGTGAAAATGCAAATTCCATTTACCAAGGGCTCCTTCACAGAAGCTCCAACACACATTCTTTATTGAAACTCTTTCTATGTAGATGCAGATTTTCAGTTCATAGAAAATCAGCATTGTGCCTTCGGGCAATTTTAGAGGTTTATGTAGAAAATCATATGAATTCAAAAATATCCAGTGAGAAAAGGTTAATATTAAAAGGAAAACTCTGTAATCCCAGCACTTTGGGAGGTTAAGGTGGGTGGATCACCTGAGGCCAAGAGTTCAAGACCAGCCTGGCCAACATGTGAAACCCCATCTCTACTAAAAATACAAAAATTAGCTGGGCATGGTATTCCACGCTTGTAATCCCAGCTCCTCAGGAGGCTGAGGCAGGATAATCACTTGAATTTGGGAGGCGAGATTGCAGTGAGCTGAGATTGTACCACTGCATTCCAGCCTGAGCGACAGAGCAAGACTCTGTCTCAAAAAGAAAAAAAAAAGGAAAACTGAACTAGTTCAACTTTTCCCCTTTAATCCAGCCAGATAGCTTCTCTTTCTGTATCTCTTTCTCTTCTCAGCATTCTTTCTCTTCTCAGATGCCTATATTCTGATGAAACCTTCTAGAACACAGATTTTAATCCTGAAAAGCCAGTTCCTATTAAGAGAAACCCACGCTTCTGAATAAATAAACATGAATAACTTTAGGTCAGGGGCATTGTCGCATATCAGGTTCTCTAGAAGCAGAGCCTGAGAAAGAAATTTTGGTGCTTGTGATTTATTGAGATTTTGCCCTTAGGAAACCCTATTAGGGAGAAAGTGAATCAGGATGGGGCAGAGGAATGAGTTGAAAAATGTCTTCACTTGTATCCCAGAACTTAAAGTATAATAATAATAAAAAAGCAGGGATAAAAGGGAATCAACTGGGCAAAGGATCAAATCGAAAAGATACTGTATGATAGAAATCCAGAGGGTAGTTGGATATTGAGGCCGGAGTGTAGAGACTGAAATGAAAGATAGTAGAATTATGAGCCTAGGTACTCAGAAATTGGGTGATGCCATTGAAAATAATGTAGGATTTCTCATTTCATTATGGAAAAGTGATAAGTTCATTTTTTGAAGTGTTACACAGGTTGAGTATTATCTGAAATGTTTGGGATCACAGGTGTTACGTGTTTCAGAGATTTTTAGATTTTGGACTATTTGCATATACATAATGAGATCTTGGGGATGAGATTCAAGTCTTAACACAAAATTCATTTATGTTTCATATGTACCTTATATACATAGCCTGAAGGTAATTTTATACAATATTTTTAATAAATTTGTACGTAAAATGCTGTAATATCAGGAAAAGTCAACTGACTGTGTGTGTGTGTGTGTGTGTGTGTGTGTGTGTGTGTATTGTGGGGGTGGGGAGGTGGGGGATAGTTCTAGAGCATAACTGTCATGGTAGTCAGTGTCAACCCCTTTGGGGCAGCTTTTGATACCTCTGAATTTGACACCCTGTGGTCAATTGCTGGCCGTAGGCTTCTGTGTGTGTTGTGGGAAGACACATAATTTCTATGGTAGGAGGCTCCTATCAGCCAAGGGCAGTTCTCCGCAGAAGGAGGGCAGCTGTGAGCCATTAGTAGACAATACTCCCACCAGCAACAGTGTCCTTTACATAGTCCTATAAAAGAGATCTGGGTAGGGCACCAATAGCATCTACTCAAGGTAGAAAGCATATAATATGAACTCGGAACAACTTGTAAGAGGAAGCAAGAAAACAAATGAAAATTACTTGGGTTTTGCTAAAAGGACTCGGGAACCAACTTGAATAGGCTTCTACTGGCCAGAAATAGAACAAGAGGACATTGGATTCAAACCTAAAAATATATTAAAACCTATGAATTTCTAAAGATTAAAAAAACCCCACACAATAACAGTAGCACACCTCATCCATTAACTTGGAGGATATTCTAGTAAGCTGTTATATAAAGGAAAAGAATCAAGCATTTGTTGAGCATTTCCTGTAGGAACTCTATTTGGATAACCGAATAGTTGCTGGAAAGTCTTTCCTTTAGAATAACTTGAGTTAAAAAATTAAGAAGCAAAGATAGCCTTAAAATATCACCACTTTCAACCTCTAATGAAATAATGAATCTATCTAAGAAATGATCGTGGCTAAAACAATTAAATGAAAAGCTGATGGAAAAACCCATCATAAATGGGGAAACCTATAATTGATGGATCAGGCTGTAAACAGCTAAACCCATTGATCAATCTCAATGGCACACAAAAATAGGCAAGCCGTGTCGATGCTGTGGAGTACGAAGCACACAGTACCACCTGGGAAATAGTCTTGTCTCCCAAAATCAGCTAAGTCTAATCAAGCCTCTGGGTCTAACTACAATTTGCAGGAAATACAGGAACAGAGATATATTAAATGATGTTAGCAAAATTAGCAAATCTGAATGAAAGGAATTCTGTAGGAAAAACGATGAAGTTTCTTAAATAAATACATTTTTAAGAAAAAGAACAGGGAAATAAAATATGTAGAGTAAAAATGATTTTTAGAGGCATATCAACCCAATAAAATGTGTGTACTTTATCTGACTTCTGATTTGAGGAAAGCAACTATAGCAAAAAAAAAATCGTGAGACAATTGGAGAAATTTTAATATTCCTGAATATGTAATAGCAAAAATTAAAAAAATTAAAAAGTTGATATGATCATATTATTGTTTGGTTAAAAAGAGTCCTTATATGTTAGAGGTGAATACTGAAGTATATATCTGAGATTTGCTTCACAATAACCCAAAGTAAGAGAGAAGTAAATGTGGGTATAAATGAAACAAGATTGGCTATCAATTGACAATTTGGGTGGGTCTGAGAGTCAATGAAATTGATTATGTTCTTTACATTTTTTGTAAGTTTAAAATTTTCCATAATCATACAAGTGAAAAAAAAGACCCAGGTATATTGTAGTTTTAAATGTGAAAGATAAAATTAAGTTTCTGGAAGTATAGGAGAATATCACTATAACCTTGGGGGAAAAAAGAGCACTAACCATACAAAATTAGGATTCTTTATTCATTAAATGAAACCATTAAGAACACAAGCGAGCTATTTAGTGATAAAATGTACTTGCAATTTGTATGACTGCAAATAACTCATATTGACCAAAACCAAAAAGCTCCTACAAATCGATGAAAAACAGAGAACCCAACAGAGAGTAAGAAAAATATATGAAAAGACCCCTTTCCCAAAAAGGATATCCAGCACCCAAGAAAGAAGAAAAGTTGCTCAAACTCATTAATCAATGGGGAAATGCAAATTCATATCATAATGCTATATTTCTACTTACTTGCCAGACTGAAGTGAAAAAAATCATACTAATTCTTAGGGAAAAAGTGGAACTAGTGGAACTTTGACACGCTGCTGGTAGAAGGCATGAATTGGTAATATCAATTACCAAAGTAGCAGTGTCTATAAAAGCTGAACATACCCTATGCATGCCCTATGACCTAACAATTCTAAGTATATATGCCCCAAACAAATGTGTATAAATGTACACTAAATGTTCAAGAATGTTTGGTGCAACCTTATTCTTAATAGAATCAAACTTGAAACAACCCAAATGTCCATTAATAGAATTGATAAATATATTGTAATATATTATACTATGCACTAATAAAAATTAAGGAATTACTATTTCATCATTCCCACACAAAAGCAGCAAGACTAATCACAAGTTTCTAAATTTCTATTGAATAGTAATAGTTTCTAAATTTCTGCTGAATGGGTCAATAATTCACTAGGAAACATATATACCCACAAAGGATGGCCACAAAAAAATGTCCTTTGGGCAAGAAGAAACTAGAACAAAGCCTTCTATTTACTGCCATTTTATCCCTCTGGGTGGGTCCTTTAGACAGGGAGTAGGTGCTCTAGGCAGAAATGCTTCTGCATCATTCATCATCATCGTTATTACTTTTAAATGGTCTCTTCAGTGTTCAGAAGATTGAAAGTAGAAGTGGAGAATTCCCCTCTCGTACGGCCCTGGAAAGAATCAACCTATTGGGCAGAGGCATTGCATTTTCTTTTCTGGGGCTTTTTTCCAGTCTCTTGACATTCACTCAGTTAAGAAAAATTGTTTGGTTTTTTGCTATTCCTTCTGGAGACATTTCTGAAAGGCAGGTAGAACTGACACTTTCCTAGATAGTTCTAAGGTATTCCCTAGTTGAATATGATATAGCTTAATGTTTTTATTCCCATGCTTTCTATACTCTTACATCTCCCTGCTAAATCCAATCCATAGCACTTTTCATAGCTGTTATTGTTTAACATGGTAATTATTTGTTTAGGGTCTGCTACGATCCATGAAGGCTGAGATCATGGCTGTTTTGCCCACTTCTGACTCCCCAGTGCCCAGTGCCTTATCTGGCACATAGTAGATACTATAATGTTCATTGAATTAATCAAGATTAGCTTTTCATTAGTCTGACCCAATAAAATCAGGCCAGTTTTATGCCGTAATTCAAAATGGATTTATCCTCATTCTATACACAATTCTAAGAAGCTCATTTACCTGGTTTCCAAGTACATAACTGGTCAAAATTAAGACAGATATATAAATTATATATCCATGTCTATATGTCTGTGGCACATGTCTGTGTCTATGCCTATGTCTATATGTCTTTGTTTCTATGTCTATGTATATATGTGCATGCCTGTGTCTATTATGTCTGTCTATATATCTATGTATATATGTCTATGTTTCTATGTCTATTTATGTCTGTATCTATAGATCTATATCTAGTTGTCTATGTCTTTATAAGCCTATGTCTGTGTGTCTATTTCTATGCCTATGTGTCTATTTCTGTGTCTATATATCTGAGTCTGTATGTCCCTATCTATATGCCTATGTCTGTATGTCTATATCTATGTGTCTGTGTCTATATGTCTGTATCTATGTGTCTATGTCTTTATCTATATTCTATATATGTCTTAGATGTGTCTGTCTTTGTCTACATGGCTGTGTCTGTGTCTATATTTATATGTTCCTATCTATATGCCTATGGCTATATGTCTATATCTGTGTGTCTATGACTATATCTATATATATATCCATATCTATGTCTTATATATGTCTATGTCTTTGTCTATATCCCTGTGTCTATGTCTATTATGCCCCTATCTATATGCCTATGTCTATGTGTATATGTGTCTATGTCTATGTGGTCTATGTCTGAATCCCAGGTACTGAATGAGTAATGAACTTCATAAATTTGTATTAACAAATCTGGAAACAAATCTCTTCTACCACACAAAACTTATTGACTTGGTTATACTTCTTATGTTGTAATATCAGGCATCTTATGGTTTACTGTTTTGTTATTTTATGCTCACTGTTAAAGATAAATTTTCAATCAGGAAGCCTCTGCTAATCTAATAGTTCATAGACCTCAGAATTTCAGAATTGGGGGAAGGTTTTTTTTTTAAAAATAAAGATTCTGGGGTCTAACCACTTATCCAATGCTTGAATCTCTCTTCATCCTCCAGAAACATCACTATCACTCTTGCAAGAAATGCTGAATCACAGGTCTTAACCCAGATCTGTGGAGTAAAAATCTGCTTTTTATCAAGACCCCAAGATGATGCACATTCACAGGAAAATCTGAGAAATGTTGATATAGACCATAATGAATACTTCCTGTAATTTGAAATTTACTGCATTTTGGAGAAGTTTATGTTGTTTTAGCAGATTTTTAGAATTCAGTTATTGAGCCAAATCCTGACTTTTTGTCACTGTTTCTTTCTTTCTTTCTTTTTGTTTTTAACACAATCTTTATGTCCTTGTGTACCCATTATTTAGCTCCCATTTATAAGTGAGAATATGTGATATTTGATTTTCTGCTGGGTTAGTTCGCTTAGGATAATGGCCTCTAGCTCCGTCTATGTTACTGCAAAAGACATGATTTCATTCTTTTCTATGACTGCGTAGTATTCCATGGTGTATATTGTAAGGTTATTCTTGTAAGGTTATTGCTGAGCTTAAAATGAGGAAACTGAGGCCAGCACGAGAAAAATCAAATTCCAGTTTATTCAGCTCCCGGGCGAGGTTCTGTGGTCCTGAGAGAGGGAGGGGGTCCAGAGAAGTCACTCCGACTGCCTGAGGCACGGGTTCATATAGGTTGGGAGGACAAAAGATGGGACGGGGCAGGTTGTAATTGGCAGGTGGGTGGTTGGGCGGGTTTGCAGGGATACAGGGCGGTTTGGAATTGGTGGGTAGGTGCTCGGGCGGGCTTTTCAGTGCAGGCTGAGGTAATGTCTGCCGGATCCCTCCAGGGGAACATGTGCTCAGTGGCAAGGGCTGGGCGCAGAGCTAGGGGTCGAGCGCAGAAGTGGGTGTGGAGTGCAGGACGGGGAGGGGTGGGCGTGCCTGTCTCCCTGGTGAGGCAACCGGCCTTACATATATATACCACAGTTTTCTTTCTCATTTGTTCCAGGTTTCACATCCAAGGCCTTGCACAAGGCTACTTCATTTTGTTGCATGACAGTTTTTCAAATATCTCAGATGCAGTGGCACTTAGAACTTGTCTCATAGAATGTCAGTTTTGTAAGATATTCTGTGGAAACAAATGGTTCAGTGTTCCTCTAAGTTACAACCATGTTTTAATCTTGCAGAGTCTCACTTGAGGCTCTGAAAAGTAAAACAAACAAACAAACAAACAAAAACCTGCTTACTTTTGCTTAATCCAATTTTCTCAAGCTAACTTTTTCAGGAAAATTTTTCCACTTATATAACAACTAGTAACATCAAGATTAACAGTATACATTTTGGGAAAAGTAGCTCTCTTGGCTGGATGAATAGTGGCCCCCAATAATGGTCAGAAATTGATTTCAAAATAATTAATTTTAAGTGACTTCTGGGAAGAAAGACTTAGATGCTATGAAAATCCATTCCCTCTTTTTCCTAGGTATATAGCTAGGTTACATATTTGAGTTTCTTCTGAAGTTCAGTGTAGCTAATGGAATGTGAGGGGAAAAGCTGTGCCTCACTCCCGGGTCTGTCCCATTAAATCTCCTAAATCTAATTCTATCTGCTCTTTACCTCTCTGCCTACAATATATTCATGCCAGGACAATTTTGGATACCAGATGTTGAGGGTAGCAGAGCCTCCATCAGCCTGGAGCTGCATACAATTTTGTGGAACCAAACAGGAAATAACCTGAACTTTTTATCTGAGGGGCAAATAGACTCCAATTGCATGTGAAGTTGTTATACATCTTGGGGTGTATTCGTTACAGCAGTTAGCCTACCCTAACAAATAAATTTGTACAAATAAATGCTCTTAACCTATTAAAGAAGTTCATATGCAAAAATGAATAAGACAAATGAAGGATTTTTTTTTACATTTAAAATTAAAAAAAAATTTGGATAGCTTTTGGGATACAAGTGTGTTTTGGTTACATGGATGAATTATATAGTGGTAAATTATGACATTTTGGTGCACCCATCACCTGAGAAGTATATGTTGTACCCAATATGTAGTTGTAAATCTCATACCCCTATCCTTTCCTTCTCCTCTCAGTCTCCAAAGTTCATTATATCACTCTGTATGCCTTTGCGTACTTACAGCTTAGCTTTTGCTTATGAGTGATAATGGTATTTGGTTTTCATTTTCTGAGTTAGTTCATTTAGAATAAAGGCCTTCAGCTCCATCTAAGTTGCTGCAAAAGACATTATTTTATTCCTTTTTATGGCAGAGTAGTATTCCATGGTGTATGTATACCACATTTTGTTTATCCACTCATTGATTTATGGGCACTTAGGTTGGTTCCACATCTTTGCAATTGTAAATTGTGCTGCAATAAATACATGTGTGCATGTGTCTTTTTTATATAATGAATTATTTTCCTTTGGATAGATACCCAGTAGTGGGATAGCTGGATTGGATGATAGACTTACTTTTAGTTCTTTAAGGAACCTCCATACTGTTTTCCATAGAGGTTGTACTAATTTACATCCACACCAGCAGTGTATAAGTGTCCCCCTTTTAACACATCCATTCCAACATCTATTTTTTTTTGACTTTTTAATAATGATCATTTTTGCAGGAGTAGGGTTGTATGTCATTGTGGTTTGAATTTGTGTTTTCCCAATGTATTAGTCCATTTTCATGCTGCTGCTGAAGATATACTAGAGACTGGGCAATTTACAAAAAAGGAAAAAAAAAGAGGTTTAATTGGACTTACAGTTCCACATGGCTTGGGGAGGCCTCACTATCATGGCAGAAGGCAAGGAGGAGCAAGTCACATCTTACATGGATGGCAGCAGGCAAAAAGATTGGGCAGGGAAACTCCCCCCTTATAATACCATCAGATTTCATGAGACTTATTCGCTATCATGAGAATGGCATGGGAAAGATCTGCCCCCATGATTCAATTACCTCCCACTAGGTCCCTCCCATGACACAGGGGAATACAAGATGAGATTTGGGTGGGAACACAGGTAAGCCATATCACCTGATGATGAGCGACATTGAACATTTTTTTCACGTTTCTTGGCCATTTGTATATCTTCTTTTGAGAAATTTCTATTAGTGTCATTTGCCTACTTTTGATGAGATTATTATTTTTTTCTTGCTAATTTGTTTGAATTCCTTGTAGATTATGGATACTAGTCCTTTGTTGAATACATAGTTTGCCAATATATTTTCTTCCATTCTTTGGGTTATCTGTTTACTCTGACAGTTATTTCTTTTGCTGTGCAGAAGCTTTTTAGTTTAGTCAGGTCCTGTTTGTTTTTTTGTTTATGTTGCATTTTCTGTTGGGGTTTTAGTCATGAATTCTTTGCCTAGGCCAATGTCCAGAAGAGTTTTTCGAAGGTTATTGTATTAGTTGGTTTACACACTGCTGTAAAGTGATACCTTGAGACTGGGTATTTTATAAACAAAAGAGGTTTAATTAACTCACAGTTCTGCATGGTTGGGGAGGACTCAGGAAACTTACGATCATGGCCGAAAGCAAAGGGGAAGCAGACAACTTCACAAGGTGGCAGGAATGAGAGAGAGAGAGAGAGCAGGGAAACCACCACTAGTAGAATTATCAGATCTCATAAGAACTTACTATCCCCAGAACACAAAACTGCCCCTGTGATCCAATCATCTCCCACCAGGTCCCTCCTCAACATGTAGGGATTACAGTTCGAGATGAGATTTGGGTGGGGACACAGAGCCAAATCATATCAGTTATCCTCTAGAGTTGTTATGGTTTCAGGTCTTAGATTTAAGTCTTTGATCCATCTTGAGTAGATTTTTGTATAGGGTGAGGAATAGGGATCCAGTGTCAGCCTTTTGCATGTGGGTAGCCAGTTTCCTTAGTGCCTTTTATTAAATAGGGTGTCCTTTCCTCAATTTATGTTTTTGTATGCTTTATAGAAGATTAGATGGTTGTAAGTATTTGGCTTTATTTCTGAGTTCTCTATTATGTGCAGAATAATATTTTGTCTTTATTTTTCCCTTTGTCCTAACTTTGAGGACTCTGCTTATACTTGACAGCTTGGGATGGTGATATTGAGGGATAGGTTATTGGAAAACTAGGCCACCCTTAAAGAAATCTTTAAACCATTCATTATGTCTTCTAGAAGGCAGAAAGCACTATCCCTGCTTTAACTTTTCTTTCTCATCAGGATGATTTATGGAAGCTTCTGAATTATTGGAATTGCAGCAATGTTTGCTGTTCCCTGGGTGCCAATACACTGTCATTAAAGAATTGACAGTCTTGTAGTTTCCCTCAAGCATGTCTTCATTTTCAAAGGCATGCACTGTGAACCCAGAAGCTCTCAGGAAAAAACCATATCAGCAATTTGGTATGGTCAGAAAAAAATAGAAGAGGCTGGAAACAGAATGGACCAGAGCCCATTATAGCTGACACATGTACTCTTCACCAATATTGCGCAGATATGCAATGCTAATCTATAATTCGGAGTATATACTTCTTCCCATTTTTGGTTTGTACAATATCCCATAAGGTAGATGGGCACATATTATGGTTCCCATTTTTTGAGGGAGCTGAGTTTCAGAGGAATTAAGGAGAGTGCCCTTGGTTGTTAGGTAATGAATTACTTGGAGAAAGGGGGCAAAATTATCAGATACAGTGAGCTGGCATCTGCTGCGTGAGTATCCCCCTTTCTTGGGGAAGCAGGAGTAAGAGTAGGGTTAAAGCGGGAAGGACATGGGTGGCTTTGAGGGTATGTGAAGATCCTGAAATTACAAACAGTCTTTATGTGTGCCTGTGGACATTTTACTGGAGAGAGGTCTAGCTTCTGAAGGGGCTGGAGATTCCTATGTGATTAAGCACCAGTGTTCAAGGATTCTATAGCTGTAGATCATTTTGGACTCTATGGAATTGATAGCCAAAGTTTTGCTGTGGAAATTTTGCTTCATGTAAGAGGAAAAGGGTACAAAATCTTCTTAGGATTTCTGCCTTACTGGACATTTACTACACAAAAAGCATAAATATCCATTCTTATAAGTCCTAGAGAATCCCCTCAGCTCATGGTGATCAGATTTACTATCTTGCGAAAAAATAGTAAGGGAAAGACTGCCATTCTAAGAAGAAACTGTGTAGCATTAACAAAATCCTGTGGACTCATCCCAGGGAAGGTGTATACAACTCAGAAAGCTTTCTTTTTGTATACAGATGTCTATAGAGCCAAGTTACTGAAGGCAGTCACAGTTGATAGGGTATCAGATAAGGGAAATGGAGACTTAGTAATTTTATAAACATTTCTTTGCTTAGAATTTCAGAGGGTTTGCCAGAGCCATGCTCACAACTCTGGCTCCTAATATGCCTGTCCTATGGACAGTTTCACACTGACAGTTTCATAAGCACAATTGGTGCTTAACCAAGTGTGGACTGTGAGTGAAACCACTGCTGTGGGAGGGCACCGTGCTCAGGGCTCAGAGCCTTTTGATGGAGAGAGTGTGATGAAAAAGAGCATTATAAAAATGATAAAATTCATTTTCTTTTCTTGAATGTAAATATTAGACTACTTGGGGCACTCATCAAGGGCGAACCGTGGAAGCCAGTTGTTGACATCAGCTGGTGGTTTTGTATTTTGGCCTCAAAAATTGACTCTAGGTAAGCTCCTTTCGCTAGTTGAGAAATGAAGTAACATTGATGATTCAGGGAAATCATTTCCATCTGTATAATTTGGAGTTCTAGGCACAGAATGTAATCTGAGTGAGTGATGGGGTCAGGAGCCCCAGGAGGCTGCCTATTTACATTGAAGGAGTCTCTTGCCTTATGTGTCTTCACAAGAGCTTAGAATTTCCTAGATGCGATCACATGATTGCTGTCAACTTCATAGCAACCAGAGACTGGATCAAATTTTCTACTCAGAATGTAAAATACCTTAAAGAAACCAAAGCGAAATGAAAAACAGACAGAACATATCTTCTTTATATTCTTTCTTGTCCCCTTCATCCCTTACTATACCCACTGATTGTGAAAATAATCTTCATCTTGGCATTCATCTCTCTGCCTTTCTAGAACTTATCAACTCTTGGCTCAGCTACGTGTACATCATGTACATTATTTTGGCATTTGCAGCCATGCCTGGGGTGTCACTCTTATTCTAAGTTTTTAAAATATTTTTTTTCCCGATACAGAGAATGCTCTGTCACCCAGGCTGGAGTGCAGTGGCAGGATCTTGTCTCACTGCAGCTTCTGCCTCCGGGTTCAAGTGATCCTCCTGCCTCAGCCTCCCGAGTAGCTGGGAATACAGGTGCCCACCACTACACCCAGCTAATTTTTTGTATTTTTAGTAGAGACAGGGTTTCACCATGTTGGCCAGGCTGGTCTTGAACTCCTGACCTCAGGTGATTTGCCTGCCTCAGCTTCCCAAAGTGTTGGGATTACAGTAATTTGCCCACCTTGACCTCTCAAAGTGCTGAGATTACAGGCATGAGCCACCACGCCTAGCCTTAATTTAAATCTCAAATCCAGTTGTTGGCCAGGTTCTTGAATATTTTGCTGCTGCTTAAACGAAAGAGATTGAGATTCAAAATCCATTTGCACAAAGAAGGTAAGTATGTATGTATATCGATTCATTCGCACAATGGAGCAAGTAGTTGGAGCTGCAGAAGAAAGGATGGAGACAGATGAGACACTGTCTGTGAGGCTTATTTTTTTAGTTAGAGGACATGAATTGTAGTGCCAAATATATTAGTTCATTCTCGGTATGGACTTTGGGCAATTCAGTTAGTCTTTTTTGAGCCTCAACTTCATCTTTAAAATGAGAATAGCGCATGTCTTGCCTGCCCTATTGTGTAGTTATAAAGACAAATGAGGTAATGACTTATTTAAACATAACATGGAATTTCAGTCAGGAGAGGCTAGGTTATGCTGTGGTGACAAACAGCTTCAGAATTTCAGGTACTTAATGTAACAAAAATTTTTAACTTTTAATTTTTTTTAAAATTGCATTTTAGGTTTTGGGGTACATGTGAAGAACATGCAAGATTGTTGCATAGGTACACACATGGCAGTGTGATTTGCTGCCTTCCTCCCCATCACTTATATCTGGCATTTCTCCCCATGCTATCTCTCCCCAACTCCCC